>CADDIJ020002958.1:2171-27892 GCA_902809745.2 Tetradesmus lagerheimii
AGGACATTAGCAGCATCCTTCCTTCGGCTTTCGCCGACTGTATCCCTGAGTCCAGAGACATACTGCTTAGGCTCAGAATCGAACCTGCAACCTTTCGGCCACTGTTCGTCCTTCATCACCACTGCGCCACGTGTTTAACGTCCCGCCAGCAGTGACTGTGTGGCTGGCATGCTGCAGTGTTGTTTAAGAGAGAAGAGGGGTTGCAGTAAGTGTGTTGTGATGCTTATGTTGGTGATGCCTCTGGAGTTTTACTTTGGTTGCATCTTGTGGCTTGCTATCGGGTTCTCATGATATGTGAGCTGAAAGAGGGGCAAGTGACTCGCTCTATGGCGATAGCTTGCCCACCCCTGTAACAGACCTCTTCCGTTGGTGTGCTGCAACTGGTGAGTGCATCTGCAGTTACTTTGCAGTTAGTGTGTGTGCTTTGTGCAACAGCTTGCGCACAGTCACGGCATCATGTTGGCAAACACTCATCTGGGGTGCTGTGACCAGTGGGCGGTCATACCTTTGTGCATGTTGCTGCCATGTTCTTTCGCGTTAAGGCATGTGTGTGGCTGAACTGTATGCACTGGTGCGTCCCTAAGGGTGGCAGCAGCAGGCACCCCCCTGCTGCACTGCTGCTGCACTGCACCTTTCATCAAGGGTTATGTGGGCGTGTGCGCTACTAGCTTGCCCTGCCGTAGTGTCTATACATTTATTCAGAAGTAATACGCGCTTCTGGCACTGTCTGCTGTCATCCACGAGAGGTTATCCAGTCGCATCCAGCGATCGCAGCACGCCATCCACGAGCTCGCTGGATAAGGACCCTCGCTGGATGGGCGCTGGATGGGCACTAGACGCCATCCACTGGCCCGCTGGACGGCCGTTCGTGGATGCTCAGTGGATGCCGTGTGGATCTGCCTTTGTCATAGTGATGCCTGAAGAAAACCAGCAACTGTATGTACCCCACGTCACATGACTTCAGCAGTAAATCTTCCCAGGGTATTGGGGATGCAGGCACATGTAAGCAATCAAACTGCCGCAATGTAGTGCTGCATGGTGGCACCTGGAGTGAGGCATTGTCATTGTCATTCTGTCACCTGCCCATGGGGCACACCCAAGTCTGCGTGAGTAATGCTGCATATTACGGGATACACCAATAATGGTGAAGCGTTTGAATATCATCCCTTAATTGCAGCACGCGTTCACGCGTTGTCACAGTGCGAAGTTGCCACCTTGCACAGTGCACTTGCGCGTTGATCTTGGCTGTTACGTAGCTCTCTGCCACGATACTAAGGTCAGAACGCATATTAGGATGGTATTACGTTGCAACATGGAACAGCCGCTGGACCGTGCAGCAGTGGTGTAGCAGCTGCAACAGCAGCAGGCTCAGCTGTACTAGCCAAGTTGGCCTTCCACATTATGTGGCCACAACTCGGTTTCCCAGGTGTGGTGATAGATATACTTTAATTGTTGACTCACGGGTGAACCCAACACAGCCGACATTTCACCTGCAGCAAGGGAGAAACATCATGCCTTAGCTACTTTGCAGCCGCTGCTGGCAGCAACACCAACGCACTTCACACATCACCACAATGTCAGTATTGCTTGTGAAGAGCACAACAGATTTTGTCACAACAAACACCTGGTACTGTGCAGACCTTCCAGCATAGAGCACAGTGGCCACCAAGTTGAAATTGTGGTGCAGATTGTACTGCCACACCATTCACCCTGTTGTGATACTGCACTCAGTTCACAGCTTCTTGTATTGCTGCTGCCACCAGTGTACTGCTGCTGCCACCACTGTACTGCTGCTGCCACCACTGTACTGCTGCTGCCACCGCTGTACTGCTGCTGCCATTACTGGACTGCTTGCAGGAGGGGCAGCTGCAGCGCCACTGCAACCACCGCCACCAGGCCCGCAGCAGCAGCAGCAGCAGCAGCAGCAGCCCCCTCCGCCACCCTACTACCAGCCAGCGCCGCCTGCAGGATATCCTCCTGCAGGCCCCATGCTTGCAGGAAACATGCCCATGCTTGCAGGAAACATGCCCATGCCCATGCAGCCAATGCATTGGCCGCACCCAGTGATGCAGCTACCAAACGGGCAGTACGCAAACATCGTGATGCATGCGATGGCAGTCCCAGTACCCATGGCTGTGCCAATGCACATGCCAATGCCACCCCAACCCTACAGCATGCCACACATGCAGCCGGCACCACCAAGCCGCAATGGGGCAGTAGTTTCACCTGCTGTAGCTGGCTGAACTGGGGTTTGGGGTTCAGCAGTTCAGATGCAGAGCCCTAAACCACCTGTTCCCCCCACCTAGGCGCCCTGCTGGGTCCCCTCCTCCTCCCCCAAGGGTCCCCCCACCCCCACCTGCACCACCACCACAGGCAGCAGCAGCAGCGGCAGCAGCAATGGCAGCGAGAGGTGAAGCAGAGACAACAGCAGCAGGGGCGGCATCAGGCAGAGCTTCACGCAAGCTAAACGTGGCAGCAAAACCTTTCCAGCCACCTAGCTCAGCTACAGCAGAGGCAGCAGCAGCAGCAGTCAGCAGCCCTATAAGTGGAGAGCAGCAGGACGCTGAGCAGCAGCAGCAGCAGGATGACGAGCAGCAGCAGCAGCAGCTGAGTGTGGCTGCAAAGCCGTTTGTGCCGATCAGCATCCCCATCACTGTGTCTGCAGCGTATGGCAGCATGGCGGATGCAGCGCTGCAGCAGCAGCAGCAGCAGCGGCAGCAGCAATTGAGTGTGGCTGCTATGCCATACCAGCCAAGCGGCATACCAGAAGCAGCAGCAGCAGCCTCGGCGGCAGCAGCAGCAGCAGCTCAGCTGCTGGAAGAGCCAGCAGCAGCCGGTAGCAGTGCCGAGGCTGCAGATGCAGCTCAGCATGTGGGTGGTGGCGACCAGGGCTTGCAGCAGCAGCAGCAGCCGAGTGAAGCAGAGGCAGCAGCACCTGTGACACATGGCAGAGAACCGAGGTAGCAGCAGCAATCCCGATCTTGAATATGCCATGGCTGCTGCTGCTGCTGCTGCTGCTGCTGCTGTTACGGCTGGCACTGCAGCAGCAGGAGGCTGGGAACCAATAGGTCAGCAGCAGGCAGAACAACGGCAGCAGCAGCAGTCACCCGTGTTCCGCCTGCCGCCAGGCTTGTACCCTGCTAGCAGCAGCAGCAGTGTGCAGCCCTACCTTTTCAGCAGCAGTGCAAGCAGCAGCAGCAGCAGCAGTGTGCAGCCCTACCCTCAGAGGCCTGGTGCTCCGCTGTGTCTGCTGTTTGTGACGCGGGGCATGTGCCTTGCTGGTGCCAACTGCCCTTGCGACCACCCGCGCGCAGGTGAATAAGCAAAACATGACTTAAAATGACAGTGAGATGACAATGAGATGACAATTTCATGACAACTTCATGATATTGACATAACATTGACATGATACATTGAGATTGTTTGTTGGTTTTCTCCCCGCCCCTCCTGTATGAGCCCCCCTGTGTGAGCCGCATGCTGGCTCCTGGTTGGTTTTCCTGCTATTACAACTGGCGTGCATGGAAACCAAAGTAAATATACCATATAGCAACGCACTGATGTGGTATGATTGACAGGCTTCCTAGCAGACAGCAGTGTGCACTACAGGCTGTAGTCTACAGCATATGTGTAGGATTCTGCACTGGCTGGCCCATGCCTTCTCTCTGTTGTTGCTGCAGGTTGCGGCCCTGCATGCTGAGCTCTGAAGACACCACCTGTGGACGCGTTGTGCAGTATAGGTTGCACGGCCAGTGTTGCTTTCTGGCTGCTGCTGCTGCTGCTGCCGCATCCTTTGAGTGCACAACAGCCGCCACTACTGCCTCTGCTGTTTCTGCTGTTGTTGTCGCCGCCGCTTTCGAACTGCTCCACCAGGTCCACGCGGCAGCCCCAACAACGTGTCGCCACCAGCAGCAGCAGCAGCAGCGGCGGCAGGTGCAGCTCCTGATGCTGCTGTGGCAGCAGCACATGTCGGCAGCACCTCTGAAGCAGTAGCAGCAGCAGGTGCAGGTGCATCAGTATCAGCATGGGCAGCTGCAACAGCACCGGAAATGGCAGCACCAGCAGCAGCAGCAGCGCCATCAGCAGCCATCTCCTGCCCAGGGGCAACAGCAGCAGGTGCTGATGCAGCGGTGGCGCTGCAGCCAGTACACCCCACAGCAGACATGCAGCAGCAGCAGCAGCAGGATGACATCCCAGCAGCAGCTGCGACAACTGATGCCGCCAGCACCAGCAGCACTGCTGTTGTCTCTCCTGAGGTGCGCCCAGGACGCACCACCCCGCACAGCTCAACCAGCAGCAGCAGCAGCAGCAGCCATCTGGTACCACCCAAGCCACTGCTGCTGCTGCTTGGGGTCTGCCCACCCTCACTGGGTACACATCAGCAGGGCTCCCTCAGCGCCCCGGTGCTGCCAACTGCGCCAGGTACATGCGCAGTGGCTGCTGCAGGGCTGGCAGGGCCTGTCAGTGGCACCACCCCAGTCCCGAGGGGTTGCTGCTGCCTGTGGCAGTGCATGCTGCTGCTGCTGGGACGTTCGCAGGTGAGGCTGTGAAGCAGTGCTGATGTTTTTGCTGTTGAGGGTGTCACTCTTATTGGTGTAACCGTTGCAAAGTTATTGCGTAGGCCAAAGTTGCTGTGGCAGCTGCAGGGCTGGCAGGGCTTGTCAGTGGCACCACCCTAGTCCTGAGGGGCTGCTGCTGCCTGTGGCAGTGCATGCTGCTGCTGCTGGCACGTTTGCAGGTGAGGATGTGAATTGTGAAGCCGCATTGATGTTTTGTATGCTGTTGAAGGTGTTATTTTACTGGCAGTGGCAGCTGCAGGGCTGGTCGTGCCTGTCAGTGGCACCACCCCAGTCCCGAGGGGTTGCTGCTGCCTGTGGCTGTGCATGCTGCTGCTTCTGAGATGTTTGAAGGTGTCACGAGGAGTGTTGTCAGTGTTGTTGGGTGCAGTCTGGCCTATGTTATACCAGAAGCAACACCTTGCCGGCTGATTGCATCGCTGTGTGCATGGTGAATGGTGCATGATGAATGGGACGCGTGCTGGCAGAGGAGCCGCCGGCAGTCACGCTTGCCGCTGCACTTTTGCGCTTTCGCACTTTCGCAAGCTGCACTTCTGCGCGTTTGTAAGGCTGGCAGAGGAGCTGCCGGCAATCACACTTACCACTGAGGTACAAGCCGTCGCTGCCCCGCTCACATCACTTCTTCTTCTTCTGCTGCTGCTGCTGCTGCATGTCCAGCGAGCCAACGTGACACGCGGTGCCTTGCGTATGGGCGCCTGGTGCACCAGCTGATGCTGCTGTGGGATTATGATGCGTCACCAGCAGCGCAGATCAAGGTGGGTGCGTGTTATATCAATCGTTTGCTGACATTCAACAATGCAGGTCATGATTATCAAGTGTCGGCTGGTGTGAGATGGCTGAGTCATGATTTTAAATCAGGATTGGCAGCGGTTGTTGAGTTGAACCTTGCAGAACTTCGGACACACAAGCGAAAACTCTGGACACGATGCTTCATCATGCACCCAGAATTTGCTGCTGCTGTGGAATCATGATGCTGTGCCAAGAAACAGTGCTCAAGCTTAGTGGCGTGTGTGGCAGTTCAAGCCTGCCACCAGATGCACTCAACAACAGGCTGCAGTGCAGGCTGCCAGTCCTGCAAGCGGCAGCGCTCAGCCAGCGGCACCAGGGACTGTGTGTGCTGCAAGCCAGGCTTTGTTCCTTCTTCCAACAGCAACGCTACCTGCAGCGCCTGCCCAAGGGGCAGCATTGCAGCCAGTGCAGGCAGCACCCGCTGCACCAACTGCACACGTGCCAGTGGCCTCACCACAAGCAGAACAGCTGCCATGACTTGCAATGGTGAGTTACTCGGTTGGTGGAGTGCGTGATCCTAATTCACCTGTGTCAGTCCACTGGGGTTGGCGAACCTCGGAGGTCACCCCAGAAGCGATCTGCGTGGCTAAGTGGCTCTGAATGAATTTCTGAATGAATGAGCCACGTGTGGTGCGTTCACAATTAACACCCGCGTGAGTTAGGAAGGAGGCGTGTGTGACGATGAGTAAGTGGCTCTACTCCGCTGGCTGCCAGATGGATGAGCTAATGAGCTGCCGCTGTGTCCTGTTCGCGTAATCATTCGATGCTGCTGACCACCATAGGATTATGAAATGACACACCACACACGGTGTGTACATATTGCGTACAGCGTTTGCATGTGGCATGACTGACACCTGCGGCTTGCTGTCTCGGCCCACGCATCAGGTCGCTTGACCATCAAGGCCCTCAGGTTACATGCTGCATACAGACTACAGGGCCCTTGCTGTGCTCATGTACTGATGATACGGTTGTAAGGCAGTGCGGCTGAGTTGCTGCTGCTGCTGCTGCTTCTGTTGCGTTACATGTGTTGTTTTCAGCCTGCCCTGCTGGCAGTGAGATGATACCTGGCGTCACCCAACCCGCTTGCAGGGTGTGCTGCATGGGCTCCATATCACCCGGTGGGCTGCTCACTGCCAACCCCACCTGCACCAACTGCACGGGTGGCACCACAACTTGGGCAAGCAACAGGGTCAACTGCAGTGGTAAGATTATGGTGCTTTGGCAACCAGTGCATGCCATGCATTTTGAACTGTCTTCGGGGTTTGATACGTATCAAACTGCTTTGTCGAGTGATCAGTATGATTTACGTACATCAGATACCTTGGAAAACTATTTCCAGTATGTCCTCCGGCACGCAGCAACTTATCAACAGGCATGAATTGCAATCACCAGTGACACTCGGCTATCTGCTGCTGCTGCTGCTGCTGCCGCTGCTGCTGCGCCTGTTTCTTTGCAGCCTGCCCTGCTGGCAGTGAGGTGACACCTGGCGTCACCCCACCAGCCTGCAGGGTGTGTCGAGCAGGCTCTATATCCCCTGGTGGGCTGCTCACTGCCAACCCCACCTGCACCAACTGCACGGGTGGCACAACCACCTTGGCAAGCAACAGGGTGATCTGCAACGGTGAGGTGGCCTCACAGCGCGTCTCTTATATAGTAGGTTACTGAGTAAAGCCACGCCCTGCGCACAAAACACAGCGGATGAAACCGCATGACAGCACGTTGAGATCAGCCTGATCTGGACGGTCCAGATACAACGCAGCCTGTCATCACACTGTGATGCGGTGGTAGCGGATCGCGACCGGCAGCCAACAGAGACCGCCTCTGTTGACGATCAATCCCCAGTGACTCACGTCAGTACTTCAACAACAGGCAACATACTGGGGATTGATCGTCAACAGAGGTGGTCTCTATCGGCTGCAGGTCGCGATCTACTACCACCGCACTACACCTGGCAGGCTGATGGCTGTTGCTGCTCACTGTTGCTTCTATGGTAGGGTGCGTGGAGGCGCATGAGGTCTCCTCATCGTCACACACTGTAAAGGGGGGCGGCCCCCCTTCCCGAACTTACGCGGGTGTCAGGTGCAAACCATTAGCGTGGTGGCACCACGTGAAGCCGCTTTCATTCATTCTGTTGTTTCTGTGCTCCCTGCAGGCTGCAAGCCAGGCTTTGCAGGCCTATTCTGTGGAGAGTGCGGACCTGGCACATGGTCCGCGGGCAGTCCCGCCGACATATTCAAAAGTTGCAGCACTTGTGCGCCGGGCAGAACCACAGCTGGCAATGGCTCCACATCATCAGCTGCCTGCATAGGTCAGTGGTTCTGCGTATGGTTGAGGGTTTTGTCACGACATACTGTGACATGAGTCTCGGCTCATGAACCCCGTTCCTTAATCTAGGCACGCCGGAATAAGCCGGGGATGCTGTACAACTTGTCAGCGGTTCTGCCAACCCACTACATCTCACTCATGTGATGTTTGGCGCCTGTTCTTGCACAGCTCAGTCCTGGCACCGAGGTGCCAGCTCATGCAGCGGTTCCGCTTGCCAAGCGTCGGACATGCACATCAAATTGAACAACACACCCAGCAGTGCCTGGTTTGATACTAATGTGTCTCAGGGACGCGGGCCATGGGCTGACACTATAAGCTTTAGCAGCAGCAGCAGCAGCAGCAACAGCAGCAAGAAGCTGGCAGTGATGCAGATGACAGGCCTCGCTCGAGGCGTCCGGAGCAGCAGCAGCAAATTGCAGCATGTGCTGACTCAGAAGCAGCAGCAGCAGCAGCAGCAAATCGCAGCATGTGCTGACTCAGAAGCAGCAGCAGCAGCAGAAGCATGAGTCTGAATCATGATTTGGCTCCATGTCATTGACATTCGCTCCTTGCCACGAGCTGTGTTGCTGCTGTCCTTGCGCCAGCTGCATGTGGCGCGCTTCCATCCGACCAAACCGCGACGGTGCAGTTTGGAACACTTGATTGCAGCACCACGCGGCAAGGAAGCAGCTGTCTTGCCACCTGTGATTTTGGGTATGTGGCCAGCGGTCCAGGCAAGCCCAGCGCAACTTGTCTGGCTGATAGGAGCTGGTCTGTAAATGGCACTTGCGACCCAACAGGTAAGCTGTGACGGCTCAATGACGATACACACGTCACACGGTGGACTACAGAAATCACCGGGTGACAAACTGCGGAATACAGATTCAGCGACATCCCATGTCTATGACATGTTTGTATGGCGGTGGAAGCTGTCGCAGGTCTGCTGTTTTCGGCGCAGCCCTCATGATTACAATTACTGTCTGGCTGATGAGAGCTGGCGGCACATGCAAAGCTACAGGTGAGCTGGGGCAGCTTGATGATAGTTTCAGATCCGATTAATCAGTGACAGCAAGTTAACAGCAAGCCCGGCGGGCAATTGCCTGTTGCATTACGCTGCGCAAAGCTTGTGCAAACGCGGCCATTCATCAAGCATAGGCTCGGAGCTGCTGTAAGCATTGCGTTTTGACCTGTTAAGCTTCCCAGTAACACTTGTATCACAGCGTTATGATGACAAATGCATGGTGCAGCGCAGTTGCTTGTACTACCACAGCTTATGCGTGTGCTGTTGGATGGAGACATTGTTGCTGTCTTGTCAGTGGAGACACTGTGCTCTTACAGCTGCCGCCACATCTTTTGCATGGTGCAGACGTGAATGGTTGCCAGCCCCCCACTGGTGACCCATGTGCCAATTGTGATACCACAGCCAACCCTGGAGCTGTTGCTAGCACTTGTGAGGGTAATCCAAATGCTGAGCCCTTATTTCACATGCACGTGTTCCACTGGGAACAGCTGGGATGCCGCTACTAACTGCTGCAAGGACACAAACGAATGTGTCCCAGGCAACCGCTGCACTAGCATCACCAACTCAGATTGTGTTGACATGACAGCCCCAGGCACAGGCGTCTCCTGCCCCTGCAAACCTGGGTATGCCAACATAAACCCAAATGACAACTGTCGAGGTGCGTCTGCTTCGTTGCTCATTTATTCATGCACACTTCATTCACTTGCACGGCTGCAGTGTATGCAACATCATGTAGTAGTAGGCTAAGCCTAGACACAGCTGCATGCCAGGTCTGGTGCATTGGGCCCCAGCCACGCATTCAACTATCAACAATTGATGAACAAAGAGTCTTGACAATCAGGTGCTGAACACCTTCACACCCGCATGTGCACGCTCAGGCATTGCTAGCTGAATTCCAACTCCGACGATCGGACGCTTGAGTAAGTTTGTTGTCAACAGGCTGCGTAAAGGATATAGACAGCCTGTGACAGCCTGTGTGTTGATGCTATGGCTTAATGGGTAACATGATGATGATGATGAGACAGCCTGTGAGTCACCTGGTTCCATACCTGGTACGATACATACTGCCAGCCTGGCACTCAGTGAGTGCCTCACAATTCACCAAGCAGATATATGCTTTGATGAGCCATTGATGCTACTCGTGATGATATCAGCAGACCCACGATGCTTCATCCATTGCAGGTTTCATAAACTTCCCCTCCGGTAACAAGTACATCAGCCTCAGGGGTGGCCGGTCCGGCAAGCTGTGCGCAGGTATGTGCATGCTGCTTGCGAAGCAAGGGCTGTAGCCACCTGTAGGTGCTGCCATCTTTCTTTACTGATAGATCAGTGAGGAGAAAAAGAGGGGTTACATAGATCAGTGACTACATAGGCTACAGCCACACCTTATGCTGATATATTATTTTTATAGTTCATTATTAGGCCATGCTCTAAATGAAATTCAACTACAAGAGGTTGTTAGCCTAACAATGTCAGACATGTCATGTATTTCTGGAGACCCAGGTTCAAATCCTGGTCCAACCGCACGTGGCTGGCATTTGACGGACGTGCATTGTATCATATGCATGATCACATGTTGCTGCGCGCAGTGTGCATTCATCGCACGGCCAACCATATGCATTGTGATGAGCATCCCTGCTCAGGCCGCATGTTTTGGTGTAGCCATGGCACACAAGATTGGAACCAATAAAATGCAGTCAACTACACTCAAAAGTGCCACTAGGTATTGAGCACACTCATTGCAAGTGACTGCTTGTGTAGTGTAAAGAATGTAGTGTATCAGTCACACTGTCACTTGAACACAAGACAGCACGGCATCCACACTCGCCATTTGCTGCTCAACCATACATTACTGCTCTGCTTATGTTGATTGCAGATGACCAAAACTACATCATCTGCAACCGCGACTCAGTCGGCCCATGGGAGCGTTTCAAGATAGATACTAGGATTGATACCTGCATTGAAATGACAGCTGCAAGCAAGAGTACTATAGTCTCTTTTCTGGGCGGTAGATTGTTCAAGCACTGCACAGATGCCGGCGCTGCTGTCATATGCAACAGTGACGTCTCCCAAAGTTACGAAACATTCACTGTGGAGGCGCTGGGAGAGCAGCGGGTTGCGCTGCGTAGTGGCTGCAGCGGCAAGTACTGCTCAGATACAGGAGACGGGGTGACGTGCACCGTAGATAGAATTGATACATGGGAGATCTTCACTTGGGAGCTGGTATAAAACAAAGAGTAGCACCCAAGCAGCAAGGCATGCAGTGACACCCTTCCCCTGCATGGTGTGACAACCACAGCTACAACTATGAGTTTGCTTGGGAGTTGGGGGTGCTGCACCGCAGTGAGGATGCAGGCAGTGCATGAGTGGCTTGTGTGCTTTTAGTGCTTAGCTGACCAGGCAATGATGGCTGATGGTTGTTCTGGGTGACGGGCTATCGTAGCTTTGCAGGCAGTGTATGCCAAGCAAGCCAGACAGCAATCCGGGATTGTTGATTCAGTAACACATGGGCATAGGGTTGTTGGCTGTTGGCTATTTCTACGGCGCAAATGTTGGTCATCAGGGCATCATGCATGTAGAACTGTACATGTGAGCATGATGTGCTTCAATGTAAAAGCGCATGTTGACGATAGGCTTATGCATGGCTCTGTGCATGCACAAAAAGAGTTTTGACACGAATGTGTCTGGCCCAGTTGTGACAACCATCACTGGCAGCTTTAGTGGCCGCGTTGTAGCGGCAAGCGGAGTGTATGCACTCTGCTACGTAGCCAGGCATTTGCCCCTTGCAAGGGGTGTCAATAAAGAATACAGGTTCTGAGGAACACTTTTGGTCATTAACATGTTGCAACTGCTATGTGTCATGTGTTTCAGGAGGAGCATCATGCAGGCATCTGCGGGAGGCTGCTCATGATGCAGAATCTCCATCTGATGTGAGTACTGCTATTCAAATGCAACGGTTGCATGTTATCTGCAGTATGGTGTCCTGCAATCCTTTATGATGCAGTGGCCACCATGGTGAGATGTTTTTGGCCGTATCTGGCCCTAGCTTGTGGATTTGCACCTACCGGTTAGGAATCACTAAAGGTGGTTTGGCAGTGGCTCCCTTCTTAGGTTCCTCTCTTGCTACAGAAAACGTGTAATTGATTGTTTGATTGGTGAGAACCGATCCGTGACTGGCTTAGTCACGGACCAGCCAGGCGCTGCCCTATCAACAATGACAGCAGCCGGCGAAATGCACAGCAGTGTTGGGCATAGCAGCAGCAGCAGTGGGTTGTTGGGTGGGCTCCTCACGCCATACTTCCTTGCAAACATAAGGGAGCGGTGCTCCCTCCACTGCTGTTTCTTCCGCCCCCGGGGGGCGCGGGGCCGATGACGTTTATGCTATGGCCTGATCTGGTAATTTGATGATGATGATGATGATGATGATGATGATGATGATGATGATGATGATGATGATGATGATGATGATGATGATGATGATGATGATGATGATGATGACGCCATACTTCCTGGAGGCCTACAGGCCTGGATCAACTAGCAAGGAGAAGCAGAAGACTGAGGTTCAAGCATATTCAGCCATGGTGGCGGGGGCCCCATCTAGACATATGAGTACTGCATTATGCTGCATCGTATTCCAATCGAATTTCAATTCTGGTGCCTGCAATCGCTTATACTGTGCGCAAGGTGCGGCATCGCCCTCACAGGAAACTTCCTGCTGACTCAGCAGCTCAGTGAGCTACGGCAGCTGACATGATTGCCAAGCACTGAGCAACACACATGCTGGCTGTGTGTCTGGTTGCCGGGAGTACAGTTGCTGGCCATTTTTGCTTGAAGCCGACCGTTCTGTGTGATTACTTGCCCACATTCAGCCTCTGTTCTCTGGGAGACTGGCTGCACATCATACATGTGTAGAACCCTAGCTGATGTAAGGGGCCTTCAAGGCGAATCCCCCAGGATGCCCAGGGGGAGATGTGTTCTCAGAAGACTGCTGCGATAGGTGCGTGCTTTGCTGAAGTTGTTCGTCTTGCAGTAACCGTGTCGCAGCAAATGTCTGAGAACATGCAGTGACCAACACACAGAGGTCCTTTCGATCGCTGCTATCCTGACTCATCTGCCCAGACCTACTAATGTTGGGGTTACTAACACGATCAAGGTTCGACGTAGCCCATCTGCTGGTTGGCAGCGTGTGCTCAGCGCTGCAGCAGACACAGCAACAGCAGCTAGCAAAAGAACTACACACGTGTTCGCCTAGCAGCCTAGCGAGCAGCAACTTCAGCGACGATCACAAGTTCGTTGGGGCATACACGCCCGTTACGAAGCAGCTATGGCTCGACAGGCTCAAGAAGGCAGAGCAGCAGCAGCACCAAGCAGCAGCAGGGGCCTTTGCAGGCGCAGCAGAGCAGGCAGCGGCTAAACCGCCACAGCTTACAAGAGTAGAGTATCCATTCACGAAGGACAAGTTTCTGCTGGAGATGGTGAGAGGCCATTGCTGGCTGATGATGTGGCATGGCATAGCATAAGGTAGCAGCATCCTGGAAACAGATGTAAAAATGTGGCAGCACCTAGCAGAAACAAAAACATGCAGTGACACCCGACCCTCGATACAAGGCTGCTCACACATGCAAGGTTGCGCATGCAAGCAAGGCTGGCCTGACCCACTGTAATGCGCCTGCATGTGCAGAGTTATCAATCAGCTGCATCACTCTGCGCTTCGTTGTTCAGTTGTGACCAACGGTTGAGGAGTTGGCTATCAGAGGGCTGCTCAGCCATTGTTTCTTCCAAATCTACACACCGCGTAGTTCCTTCGTCTCTCTCTTTCAGAGATGGCACAGTTGACAACACCATACCAAACAGATTTGAGCCATCGTGAGCAGCACATGCCTGCTCTAATGCTACTGGAGTCTATCACAGCTCTGATCTGCATGTGTATCTGCTGCCAACTGCTGCTGCAGTACCGTAATCCCTGGGGCTTCTTACGAATGGGGAGGTTGCTGGAGGATTTGGATAGCCTCGCTGGCAGCATCGCTTTCTCACACTGGTGAGCATTATAACAGTGTTACATTTGTGTTACTTTGTCAGCTGCTACCACCGCCGCAGCAGCTGCTGATGTTGTCGCGTTCTCAGCACCATCTGCAACCAGGTGACGGGCTTGCCAGATTGCTCTAGCAGCTGATGCCCATGTGGTGTTATCAGCAGACCGCCACAGGTTTCAATGCATGGCGTGTTGCTAGCGTTGCTGGTCACTGCAACATTTAGTGACACTGCAGCCAGCAAGGTATCACCCGCTGCTGCTACTGCTGTTTCTTCCGTTTCTGCTTTTAGTGTTGCAACTCGGCGTGCTGCCACCACTGCTGGTGACTGCCGCAAACGTCACAACTGATACTGCTGCTGCTGCTGCTGTTGGTGTCACCAATTTGTGTTGCTGCCAAGTACCCGGGCTGCCGCAGCCGCTGCTGGTGACTGCTGCAGTGCATGCCGTTGAGTACCAGCGCCCTGCTGTGCTGTCAGCTGCTGCTGCTGCTGCTGCTGCTTCTGGTGCTTGTGGTGCAGCCGAGCATGCTGACGCCACTGCAATTGACTGCTGCAAGCCTTTCATCTAACACTGCTGCTGCTGCTGCTGCTGGTGTCACTGCTGCAGCCAAGTACCCGGGCTGCCACCGCCGCTGCTGGTGACTGCTGCAGTGGATGCCATTGAGTACCAGCGCCCTGCTGTGCTGTCCGCTGCTGCTGCTGGTGCTGCTGCTGGTGCTGCTGCTGGTGCTGCTGCTGCTTTTTCTGGTGCTTGTGGTGCAGCCTAGCATGCTGAGGCCGCTGCTGGTGACTGCTGCAAGCCTCTCAATCATCACTGCTGCTGTTGCTGCTGCTGCTGCTGCTACTGCTGCTGGTGCTGCTGACGCCACTGCTATGACTGCTGCAAGTCTCCCATCGAACACTGCTGCTCCTGCTGTTTCTGCTGCCGCCGCCGCCGCCGCCCCTGCTGCTGCTGCCGCTGCTGGTGGTGTCAATGTTGCAGCCAAGTCCCCGGGCTGCCACCGCCGCTGCTGGTGACTGCTGCAGTGGATGCCATTGAGTACCAGCGCCCTGCTGTGCTGTCAGCTGACATGACGTGTCAGGGGCAGGTGGTATTCACTGGGGGCAGCTCCCTGGACATACGCATGGAGCTGCTGCAGGTGGGAGACCAAGTAAATGATCAAAATCTAACATCTATTCTGCCACATGTTTGCAAGCGTGTTGCTGGGCCTGGATGCTGTGTGCACTTGACAATGTGTGTTGGGCTGTCAGCTGAAGCGTCATGTCAGGGGCAGGTGGTGTACACTGGCGGAAGCTCCCTGGATATGCGCATGGAGCTGCTGCAGGTGAACATTCAACCACGCCTGATCATTGATCACAGATACTACGGCTCATGTTTGCAAGGTTGTTGCTGGGCCTGGGCAGTGCTGACATGGCGTGTCAGGGGCAGGTGGTGTACACTGGGGGCAGCTCCTTGGATATACGCATGGAGCTGCTGCAGGTGGGATTACAATTTGCATCACTTACATCTTATAGATGCTGTGGCTCATGTTTAAAAGCTTGTTGCTGGTCCTGGCTGCTGTGTGCGCTTGGCAATGTGGGGTGTGCTCTGAGCTGACACGTCATGCCTGGGGCGCGGGTGTCAGGTGTCAGGGGCAGGTGGTGTACACTGGAGGCAGCTCGCTGGACATACACATGGAGCTGCTGCAGGTGGGGGATACAAACTGGCAAGCTGCTTAATACACCAGAATTTATAGCTCGTGGTTACAAGCTTGCTGCTTGGCGTTGACGGTTTGCACACATAACGATGTGTGTTGGGCTGTAGCTGGGGGTAGCTTGCTGGGCATACGCATGGACCTGTTGCAGGTGGCATCACAAGTTGCTTTGTCCAACGTTTAGCGACACTGTGGCACGTGTTTACACACGTTTGCTGGGCCTGGATGCTGTGCGTGCTTGACAATGTGGGGTTGATGTGAGCTGACACGTCATGCCTGGGGCGCGGGTGTCAGGTGTCAGGGGCAGGTGGGGTACCCCGGGAGCAGCTCGCTGGACATACGCATGGAGCTGCTGCAGGTGGGAAATTACGGGAATTGCCGATTTTGGGAAATCAACCACACAAAATCATAGATCTCAGTTACTACGGCTCTTGTTTGCAAGGTTGTTGGGCCGGGACAATGTGCAATCATTTTTTCAACACCTGCCCCTGATATTCTTTGTGGCTGCAGGAACCAGAGGTATCCAATGGCTGGTTGTTGAAAAACCAGCAAAGTATGCACTGTTGGTTGACTGCTGCTGTTTGGGAATGCTTTCAGGGAGCTGTAGATGCACAACCCGAGCCTAGCAGTGCTGTGTTGTATTGTGCTGCTGTGGTCAGCCACCACACAACAGCACACGTGCCCAGCTGTTGCGCCACCTGTCTGCTGCATGCTGTGTGCCTGCAGGAGCCGCATGCCCCCTCTCCCAGCCGCATGCCGTGGTTTTTATCTATACTGCTGAGTCTGGTTGCACCAAGCACCCAAATCTCTGCTATTCTGTTTGGCTACTGCCTACTTGCTGTGTGCCTGCAGCAGCCGCATGCCCCGACGCCTAGCCTCATAGCGTTGTTTTTATGTGTACTGCTGGCGTTGTTCGCACCAAGCAGCCATTAGTCTCTGTGCTGTGCTGTTGCGTCACCTGCCTGCTGTTTGCTGTTTGCCTGCAGGAGCCGCGCGCCCCGACGCCTAGCCTCATAGCTTGGTTTTCATTTGCGCTGCTGGATCTGGGACACAAGCAGCCATCTATCTCTGTGCTTTCAATCGTGCTGCTGGATTTTGGTAACACCAAGCAGCCATCCATCTCTGTGCTGTGTGCATGCAGGAGCCACATCCCCTGGCTCCCATCCTGATAGCGTTGTTTTCATTGTTGCTGCTGGACCCGGCCACCAAGCAGCCATTTCTCCCTGTGCTGTGTGTCTGCAGGAGCCGCTCGCCCTGACCCCCAGTGTCATAGCGTTGTTCTCATGTGTACTGCTGGCTTTATTCGCACCAAGCAGCTATTAGTCTCTGCGCTGTGCTGTTGCGTAACCTCTGCTGTTTGCTGTTGGCATGCAGGAGCCGCATGCACCCACTCCCAGCCTCATGGCGTTGTTTTCGTTTGTACTGCTGGACCCTGCCACCAAGCGCCAAACAAAAGGGCCGCAGCTGTTTGTTTGTTATTAGGGTTACCACGGCTGCTTGCTGTGCGCGCCCGAAATCTGGCAGCTGGAACCAGCCAACACACAATGCCCTTTTTGATTGCCTCTGCTGCTTGCTGTGTGCCTGCAGGAGCCGCACGCCTCCACTCCCAGCCTCATAGCGTTGTTTTCATTTGTGCTGCTGACCCAGCCACCAAGCAGCCATCCATCTCTGTGCCCAGCTGTTTGTTTTATTTTGGGTTACCGCTGCTGCTTGCTGTGTGCATGCAAATTCAGACAGCTGGAACCAGCCATCACACAATGCCCTTTTTGATTGCCTCTGCTGCTTGCTGTGTGCCTGCAGGAGCCGCATGCCCCGACTCCCAGCCTTATAGAGATGCTTCCATTTGCGCTGCTCGACCCGGTCACCAAGCAGCCATCTGTCTCTGTGCCCAGCTGATTGGTTTTTATTTGTGTTGCCGCTGCTGCTGGCTGTGTGCGTGCGATTTCAGACAGCTGGAACCAGCCATCACACAAGGCCCTTTTTGATTGCCTCTGCTGCTTGCTGTTTGCACGCAGGAGCCGCACGCCCCGACGCCCAGCCTCATAGCGCTGTTTTCATTCGTGCTGCTGGACCCGGCCACAAAGCGCCCAGCCAAGGTGCCGCAGCTGCAGCCAGCCACGCAGCAGGAGCAGCAGTGGGTGGCAGAACGGGCAGCTGTGGCAGCAGCACGCAAGGCGGCACGGCAGGCTGCTGCAAGCACGCAGGGCAAGCCGCAGTGTGAGTAGTTGGGGTGCCACGCATTTTGCGGGAATCGCTGTGCCGTACGTTATATTAAGTTATGTTATGTTGTGTTAGCACGCAACGCGCCGCAGGGAACCATTCTGTGACACTGCAGTGTGCCACATGTTGGGAGCTTCTTCATGCCTTGCGTTTGTCTGCTGCATTGAGTGGGCGGAATACAGCATGCAAGGCTGCACAGCATGCTGCAGCAAGCACCCAGCACAAGCCACATCGTGAATCGTAGGTTGCTGTCACATTTTGTGTTGTTTACGGGGGACTACGTTGTGCCAGCCACGCAGCAGGAGCAGCAGTGGGCGTCCGAGCGGGCAGCGGTGGCTGCAGCACGCAAGGCGGCACGGCAAGCTGCTGCAAGCACGCAGGGGAAGCCACATCGTGAGTCGTAGGTTGCTGTCGATAATTTCATGGGTACTACGTTGTGCCAGCCACGCAGCAGGAGCAGCAGTGGGCGGCAGAACGGGCAGCGGTGGCAGCAGCACGCAAGGCGGCACGGCAGGCTGCAGCCAACACGCAGGGCAAGCCATAGTGTGAGTAGCAGGGGTGCAGCGCAGTTTCCTATGATTGTTTGGCCCAAGGTTATGTTGTGTTATGTTTAGGCGTGCTGCCGACATGCAGCATTCAACGCAGCGCAGGGCAACCCATTCTGTAAGCTGTGATACTGCAGTTTGCCACAGCTCAAACTCGTAATTGCTACTGTTTGCTGCTCTGCTGCTCCTGCTACTGCATTATCCAATGACAAGCAGCAGCTGCTGCAAGAAGCGCTAGCAGCGTCACGGCTGCTAGTAGACATGCCTGCCGTGGCTGACCCTCCCCGTCCCCCTCGCGTTTTGTGAAGAAGTTTGCGTGTGCTGATTGACCTCCAGCTTTGTACTGTCCACTGTTTGCTGCTCTGATGCTCCTGCTGCTGCAGTATCCGACGAAAAGCAGCAGCTGCTGCAAGAAGCGCTAGCAGCGTCCCGGCTGCTAGTAGACATGCCTGCTCTGGCCGACCCTTCCCTTCCCCCCTCTCTACACACCATTTGGGAGGTTTGCATATGCTGATTGACCTCCAGCCTTGTATCATCAACAGTCACGGGTTCGGTCTTCCATGGTAGATATTATCCACCCTTCAACCTGCTCACTGTTTGCTGCTCTGCTGCTCCTGCTGCAGTATCCGACGACAAGCAGCAACTGCTGCAAGAAGCGCTAGCAGCGTCACGGCTGCTAGTAGCCATGCCTGCTCTGGCTGACCCCCTGGCAGTGACAGCAGAAGAGACCAGCCTGAGCAACGCATTTGTCTGCCAGCCGCAGCAGCGCAACATGCACGGGCGCATCTTTGGTGGTTTTCTCATGAGGTGGGTGTGCACTCAGTCCTTCCAGATCAGCAACATGCTGACGGCTGCGGCTCTTCAGTGTAATCAACCGCATACTGGCAGCGTAGATATTGACCAGGTGAAGGCTTCAGTTCCTGTGCCTGCAGCTGCAGCAGTGTGCACTCAATCTTCCAGAACAGCAACATGTTCACGGCTGCGGCTATGCAGCTGTGTACAAGAAGTAGCAGCACCCTGGCAGAAAGGCATGCAGTGACACCCCACCCCTGGATGCAAGGCTGCTCGTTCATGCAAGGCTGCGCATGCAAGCAAGGCTGGCCTGACCCACTGTGTAACTGACAGCATACTGGCTGCTGCTAGTCAAAGAGGCTGCAGCTCCTGTTCCTGCAGCTGCATCGGCAGCTTTCTAATTCAGCACCGGTTAAATTGCTTGCAGGTTGATATGTGCTGAGTGCCTTGCAGGGAAATCTGCCCAGCACACTATGGACAACCCTGCTTATGTTCAACCTACAATGATGTTTTATTTTGCAGGCGTGCATTTGAGCTGGCGTTTGCAAGCACGTACCTGTTTGCGGGCAGCAGGCCTGCCTTTGTGCGCGTGGAAGACATAACGTTCAGGTAAGCCACAGCAGCAGGAGTCCAAAGTTACGGCAGTGTGCGGCACTCTGCACGCATGCACTGATAGCGAATGGCCTCTGTGTGATTCGCCTCTTTCACAGAATGCAGCACCAGGGATCCAGGGGTGTCAATGCCTCGTGGCATGCTGCATGTAACACATTCTGCGTGGATCACTTTCCAGCGTTCGTACTTGGCTGCGGCTCCAGTTGCCATACTGCAAACACACAGCCCGGTCCTGCAGCAGAAGCATGTTATGTGGTGGCGCACGACAATGCGAGGTCCGGCTTCAGCGTTGCAGCTGCAGCTGGACCAAGCACATGTCAGCAGTGTGCAGTTCCCGCCACCACCAGTACGCCAAGCGCTGGTGTTATGTGCACCAGCAACCATACATGCTTTGCTTCTTGTTGTTTCTCTGTAGGAATCCTGTTGACGTGGGCAGTCTGCTGCGCTTCAAGAGTCATGTTGTGCATGTCAGCTATCACGCAGCACCAGCAGCAGCAGCAGCACCTGCTGACAGCGCTGCTGCTGCTGCTGACTCAGCAGCAGCAGCAACCCCAACACAGCAGCAGCAGCAGCAACGTGTGGCGCATGTGGCAGTGGAAGTGCAAGCAGTAGTCAGCCAGCCAGAGCAGAAGGAGACAACACACACCAACACATTCAGGTGATCAGATCGTGTCAGCTTGATTTGTGTGGGCATTGCATGCTGATCAGTAGCTGTGATGCTGGGGCCATTGCATGGCATCCATGTGTGCCATGCAAAGCACATTGCGTGGTTGCACTTCCCCAAACGCTGCACCGTGCTGTTGAATTTCGTTACTGATAGTATATGAAAGGATTGCAGGACATCAGATTGCAAATATCATGCAGCTAAATTAAGCTGCTGCTGCTGCTGCTGCCGCTGCATTGCCTGCCTGGGCTGCGCCCATGTGTGCAGGTATGTGTTTGCTATCAAGCTGGCGCCAGGGCAGCAGCTGCGCAGGGTGCTGCCAGCAGCAGAGGCAGACGTTGACCGGCTGCTGCGGCACCTGGCCGACAGCGACTGAACAGTCTTCTCAATGTGTGCGTTGCTCAGGCCCTGAGCACAAGGCTTTTCTGCTGTCACCGCCAGGGGTTCAGCTAGGGGGTATAGCCAGAGCAGACGTGGAGCGGCTGCTGCGCCACCTGGCCGACAGCGACTGACCACTGGGAGTCTTCTCTGGGTCAGCCAGGGGGTATAGCCACAGCAGACGTTGAGCGGTCGCTGCGCCACCTGGCTGACAGCAACTGACCAGTCTTCTCAGTGTGTGCGTTGCTCAGGCCTGTCCGCTGTCACCGCCAGGGGGTCAGACAGGGGGTATAGCCACAGCAGACGCTGAGCGGCTGCTGCGCCACCTGGCCGACAGCGACTGAACAGTCTTCTCAGTCATATCATCAAACTGAACAGTCTGAATGTGTGCGTTGCTCAGGCTTGTCTGCTGTCACCGCCAGGGGGTCAGGCAGGGGGTATAGCCAGAGCAGACATGGAGCGGCTGCTGCGGCACCTGGCCGACAGCGACTGACCACTGGGAGTCTTCTCTGGGTCTGTCAGACCCAGTGTGCCGCACAGTGTGCCAAAGCACTGAACGATTGCTTTGTCTGCCCAGTGAGCCCGTCATTGGCTCCCCAAACGAGCGACGGTACCTATGTAGAAAGAAGTAGCAGCACACAGGTAGCAAGGCACGCAGTGACACCCGTTCCCTGCATGAAAGGCTGCTATGTAGCTTCCAACATTGTGACCTGTTGAATGCCTGGCCGACCTGCAATTACGCGTGACGATCCGGTCGTGACTATTTGAGTCTGGTGACTCACCAGATCATGGTGATCTTGTGAAACTTCGTGCAGTGCGCCACAAGTGATGAAATCATCACTGGCAGAGTTGCAGCTGCTAGTGCCGCTATCATGAAGCCATGCACTGCGGCTGGCAGCCTGAGGCTTAGCGCGTGCAGGGTCGCCTGGAACTCAGTTTTTGGGCCAGCCTGGCGGAGTGACTCTGGCTGTTCAACAGCACTTAGCCAAAGTGAATGAAGTCATTAATGAATAGGACTGTGACAACTGGGCTGGCAGCTTGTTTGCCAGTGGCTGCCCTGTGACAGCCTGTGTTACCGGGTAACTTGCCAGTTCAGCTCCCAGCAGAGACGTTCAAGAGTTTTTGTTTGGATCTTTTCTTTGTGAAGTTTTGCATTTTTCATATCATTCAAACATAATGCAGCAGATGCAACACTCACATGGCTAGATTGGGGCCCCCGCCACCATGGCTGATCATGCTTCAACATCTACTTCTCCTTGCTTCTTTGCATCATCATCATCATCATGTTACCCATCAAGCCATAGCATCAACGCCATCGGCCCCGCGCCCCTCAGGAGCGGAAGAAAGAGGAAGCACTGCTCCATTGTGTTTGCAATTATTACGCATCAAGCCCCGGACAAGAGATACTCAGCAATGCTCCTAGATATCACTCGGCACACCCCCCTACTACCCCAAATATCATCAGAAACAAAACGCAACAACTTAGTGGATGCATCGGTCAACGACAACACATTGCGCAATTTTTCAGCGCCGCCAGCAACATCACGCAAAACAGACCGAATTTCATCAAGCATAGTATCCCTCTGAGCAGAAGTAGCGGGACAATCAAACATCAGATGTGACAAAGACTCAACACCCTGACCACAAGCGGGACATGCTGTGTTAGAATCAGCTCTGCTGCCGCCATAACGACTGGTACGCTCATGCACGCAAAGACAGCCCATTCGAACACGCATCAGCAACTCAATACCACGCGTTGGCGCACCAGAACACAAAAAGGGCCTGGCCCTTTTAAAACGCATGGTATCAGCATGTGTAGGGTGCGCATGCGCGATGTAACGGCTCAAAGTAGAGTGCTGCAGTGATTCACAAACAATTGTGTCTGCATGCAGCTTCCTGACCTGACGGTTGATGTGATTCTTGCACGCATTAGCTCGATCAGCCGCCGCCTCAACATCCACACCATACTTGCAAAGCAAACTCTGCACATACTTATGCCAAGGTGTCACCGCAACAGCACCACTAGGGCGCTTCCGGTAACGTGACGGGGTCTATAGGCCGGAAACGAGGCATGGAAGCATCGCCTTTTGGGGTATCGTTACACTTCCACTCAGCTGAGAAAACCTGACGTGGCAAACGCGAATTCTGCATACGCTGGACCCTAAAGTAATACTCCATCGCCCTCTGATGAAGCCACATGTGCAATGGCTTCACACCCCATTCAGCCAGAACAAGTGAAGTGCAAGGGCGCTCCTTGCCACAACGCATTGAGCACTTGATGATGTCAGTCTGCCCTTTGTCAATCTGTTGCAGTTGCCTTGCAGCTGACGGAAACCAGACCTCACTGCCATATTCAACAATCGGGCGAACGCATGTAAGCAGAATGATACGCTTTACTTCCACGCTGATGAGCCGGCTCTTCCAAACTGGCATGAGCCCACCCTTCACGATGCACTTTTGCCAACATCTTCTCAAAGTGCGTATTCCAGTTGCAGGCATTGTTGAACCACAGGCCAAGGTAGCAGTACTCTGATACAACAGGCACAGGCACACCATTTCAAATGATGCCAGAGTCAGCCAACTGGCTGGGCTGTCTAGCTGGTGAGACATGCATGACAGCAGACTTCAAGCTATTCAGCTTGAACCGCCACTTACAACTGTATTCATAAACTGTTGCAGCCACAGCCTGAACCTCAGCCAGAGATCCGCGCACAGCAACAAAGTCATCAGCCTGCATGGCTGCCACAACCTGACCAGCAGGTTCGTCACAAGGGCCCATAAGGGTGATTCCAGGGTGCTTTGCATGCACCTCATGCAGCAGATCATCAATGAAGTACAGGTACAGTGTGGGGGAAATAACATCGCCCTCATGCAAACCAAGGTCACATGTAAAGCTCTCAGTGACATGACCTTCGTGAGACACCACACGGCGTGCACCCTGATACAAGTTGTAGAGTACACGGAACATCTTTCCACGCACACCCTTGTCCCACAGCTTTTGAAAGAGCCCATCAAGCCACACTGTTGGGAGAGCCTTATAGGTGTCAACAAACAGCACATAAGAATCCTTCCCCTCAGCTTTCCTCCCACCCAACACCTCACTGAGCACACTCTGGTGGTCAGCACAGCTCCGCTTGGGACGAAAGCCGTTCTGGCTCTCGTGCAGCAGCGGCGTTCCTGCTGCTGTAGCAGCAGTTACACGCTGCTGCTGCTGCTGCTGCTGCTGCTGCTGTTGCTGCTGACGTGCCTGCTGCTGCTGCTGTTGCACCTGCTGCTGCTGACGTGCCTGCTGCTGCTGCTGTTGCGCCTGCTGTTGCTGCTGCTGCTGTTGCGCCTGCTGCTGCTGCTGCTGCTGCTGCCGTTGCTGTGTCGTGCCCTCCGCCACTGACTTGCCTTCTGCAAAGTTGATGAGGCGCTGGTTGAGAACGCTGGTGTAAAATTTGTAAAGCACGCTAAGCAGGTTGATACCACGGTAGTTGGTGGGGTCTGTCAGGTCACCCTTCTTGGGCATGTTCACAACTGTACCTGGCACCTGGTGCACCTGCTCAAGCTGCCACATCAGATTGCAGTACTGCGGTAACATATCTGCGGCCGTGCTGCCTCCATACTTGAGTAGCTCATTGACAATGCCCTCCTCAGCCGGGTTGCCGGCCTTGCCAGTGCGCAGCCTCTGCAGGCAGTCGGAAACTTCGGCGGCAGTGATGGGCAGGTCCAGCGGGGTGGCAGGGGAGTCAGCAGAGTCTTGTAAATACTGTTGCACATTGGCTGCAACTCGGGACATGTGTGCAGCGTCAAACTGGGGGTTGGAGGAAGCAAATGCTGCATGGCTGCCAACCCGCTCATAATGACACTTGAAAGCATCAGCTTTCTCAGCTGGGGTAGATGCCACATGCCCAGATGGATGCTGCATGACGCTGTAAACTGCCTCGCTGACATGCTTAGGGCACAGACGACGCACAAGCTGCCACATGTCTTTCTCTCAAGCAGGCTGTCATCATTCATGCGATTTGTGTATGCAGAAGTAATGGCATGCTGGCACTGCTCTTTGTACTGCTTCTCTGCTGCTTTGACCAGCTGTGTAGTAGCCTTCTGCTGCTGTTTGTAAGTAGCCCAATCTGCTACAAGCCCTGAGTTCTTGTAGTGTAACAGGAACTGTTACTATCCATGTAGTGGATGATTAGACATTACTCTTGTGACTCACACGTCCGTGTGAGACACGCGGCAGTCAATGTGACATTGTACTGCCATGTTAGAACTACGCGGGCCTTGCGACGTAGGCGGTCTACAACAGCTTACGCTGGGCCTCAGGCTGATCATTGGTTAACAAACCTCCTTTTGAATACGCTTCCACTACGCGTCTTATACCCAGTGCCGCTACAGTTGGTAGCTGAGACGTGTTCGACGTGACCTATCGGTCCTTTTTGCTTCGATATCACATACTGGATATCGACTGCCTGTTTGCTTCACTCAACATGGCAGATGTGGAGGAGGGCGAGGTCCCTCAAGCTCAGGCTAGCAGAATGCCTCGCGAGGCAATGAGCAAGTACTCTGGCAAAGGCCAACCCACTCTACTAGACTTTAAAGCTAAAATGCTCGCCTACTTCAACAAAAGCCAGTTTGGCTTCAAGGGCAAGTCAGGCAACAAGGGCGGCAAGTTTGGTTCAAAGCACGGTGTCGGCAAGAAAAAGGACACCTCCCACTACATCTGCAGGCTGTGCAACACCAAAGGCCACGGGCCTTGGGACAAAAACGACAAGGGCAACTGGGTCTGCCCCAAGAAGAGCCGCTAGACAACATCCTCTGCGAGGCCTTCGCTGCGGCTGATGCCTGCAACCTGCGTAGAGCGCAGCTAGCTGCTGCTGCTGTTGCACCAGTGCGGGTGGCTGAGGCCCCTGCGTGCGAGCCGCTAGGCGCTGCTGCTGCTATACCTTCTCCTGAAGGTGCAGAGTTGGCCAGTGCACAGTCTGTGCAGCCTGGCGTTGTAGGGCAGGAGTGTGCACATGCTGTGCCACCTACTGCTGAGAGTGCTATTGAGAAAACACACATGCCAATCAATGGCGCTGTGTTTGACTCTATACAAGCTGAGTTGTTACAGCC
>CADDIJ020002960.1:0-70568 GCA_902809745.2 Tetradesmus lagerheimii
ACTGGTTGAGTGTGTGACAGCAGGTGCTGAAAGCAGCAGGCAGGTCTGTCGGCAGCAGGCCGGCTGAGTCGGAGAGCTCGCCCAGGTCAAACCCTAGGTAATCCACAAGACCCTGCGAGTGCATGGCCACATGGATATCGTCGGTGTGTGTAGCAGGAGCTAAATTAAGCAGGCAGGTCTGTCGGCAGCAGGCCGGCTGAGTCGGAGAGCTCGCCTAGGTCAAAGCCTATCTATTACTGGCAACCCATACGGTCAACGAAAATGCGTGCCAACTCACATGCATCAGCAGCCGCCGCAGCGCAACCACGCTCCACCACAGCAGAAACACAAACAGCGTCGCAATGGGCCTGAAGCAGACCGCTGCCATGATGGTCACATCAGGAATGCAAACAGCATATTTGCCTCGTTCTGGCACCCAGCTAATGTGCACCCTTACATTGAATCAACAAGCAGGCAACGTTGAACTCACGTGCATCAGCAGCCGCCGCAGCGCAACCACGCTGCGCCACAGCAGGAACACAAACAGCGTCGCAATGGGCCTGAAGCAGACCGCTGCCATGATGGTCACATCAGGAATGCAAACAGCATATTTGCCTCGTTCTGGCACCCAGCTAATGTGCACCCTTACATTGAATCAACAAGCAGGCAACGTTGAACTCACGTGCATCAGCAGCCGCCGCAGCGCAACCACGCTGCGCCACAGCAGGAACACAAACAGCGTCGCAATGGGCCTGAAGCAGACCGCTGCCATGATGGTCACATCAGGAATGCAAACAGCATATTTGCCTCGTTCTGGCACCCAGCTAATGTGCACCCTTACATTGAATCAACAAGCAGGCAACGTTGAACTCACGTGCATCAGCAGCAGCCGCAGCGCAACCACGCTCCACCACAGCAGAAACACAAACAGCGTCGCAATGGGCCTGAAGCAGACCGCTGCCATGATGGTCACATCAGGAATGCAAACAGCATATTTGCCTCGTTCTGGCACCCAGCTAATGTGCACCCTTACATTGAATCAACAAGCAGGCAACGTTGAACTCACGTGCATCAGCAGCCGCCGCAGTGCCACCACGCTGCGCCACAGCAGGAACGCAAACAGCGTCGCAATGGGCCTGAAGCAGACCGCTGCCATGACGGCCACGCTCATCACGTTGTGGCTGGGGCGCACCCAGGCCTTCAGGTCGTTGAAGTAGTTCCAGGCAGACGGCACCCAGCTGGTCGCCACGCGCAGCCTGTGGATGTTGTGCCTGCAGGGTGGAATGCAGACGCAGCATTCAAGCTGAATTATGGTTGGTGACCGGCAGTCTGGGCGCACCTTAGCCTTGAGGTCGTTGAAGTAGTTCCAGGCCATGAGCAGAGCATGAAACAAAACACACCTGGAGCATGACGAGCCAAACCTCTCCCAGGCATTTCTCCAGCACTCAAATGCATCTGCATTGGTGCAGACAAGATACTATAAACTGATAAACACACCTGGAGCGTGACAGCCTGAACTTCTCCCTGCCAGTCTCCAGCACCCGGTGCTGGGAAGTTGCCATGCAGCAGCACTGATGCAGGCAAGATACTGTAACCTCACATCATTCTTTCTATATCTATAGACATCTGCATGCCATCTAAGATGGCAAAAAGCCTTTACATAGTTGTGTGAATCCCGCAAACACACCTGGAGCGCGACCGCCTGAACTCCTCCCTGCCAGTCTCCAGCTCTCTCTGCATCTGCACTGGCGCCAACATGGGCATATAACCGTGCCAAACTATTTTCTACACTATACCATGATACTTATTGAAGCCAAAAAACACACACCTGGAGCGCGACAGCCTGAACTTCTCCCTGCCGGTCTCCAGCACCTTCCATGCATCTGCACTGGCGCAAACATGAAAATATACGTGTGCCAACCCCATTTACATGATACCATGATAGTACCAATTACATGATACCATGATAGTACATAACGTCAAAAACACACCTGGAGCGTGACAGCCTGAACTTCTCCCTGCCAGTCTCCAGCACCTTCCATGCATCTGCACTGGTGCAGACAAGGACATATAGTCGTGCCAAACTATATCTACACTATACCATGATATAATATGAAACCCAAAAAATAACGCACCTGGAGCGCGACAGCCTGAACTTCTCCCTGCCAGTCTCCAGCACGTTCCATGCAGCAGCACTGGCGCAAACCTGACACATACTCGTGCCCAACCTTTCGCCACATAATAGTATGATAGTACTTGAAACATAGTAATTGAAACCTTTGAAAACACACCTGGAGCGTGACAGCCTGAACTTCTCCCTGCCAGTCTCCAGCACCTTCCATGCAGCAGCAGGGGGCACCGGGGGATCCGCAGAGGACGACAGCCATGCGACCACCTTTTGATGGTGGCTCTGCGTGATGAGGTCACGGCTGGCTGCATGGAACAGGCTGATGTGGTGCACCTGCAGCAGCAGCAGCAAAGTTTGCAGAGCACCTTTCATCAGGTTGCGCAATGATTAAAATGCAGTGTGCCCTGATGATCAAGTCACGGCTGGCCGCATGGAACAGGCTGATGTGGTGCACCTGCAGCAGCAGCAGCAGCAGGAGACACTGGATGGTCAGTAAAGCAAGACAGCCATGCAACCACCTTCTGGTGGTGGCTCTGCGTGATCAGGTCACGACTGGCTGCATGAAACAGGCTGATGTGGTGCACCTGCAGCAGCACCAGCGGCGGCAGCAGAGCAGCGACAGTGGCAGTCACGGTGAGGGGTCAGCAACACAAGGCAGCAATGCGACAACCTTCCGGTGGTGGCTCTGCGTGATCAAGTCACGGCTGGCCGCATGTAACAGGCTGATGTGGTGCACCTGCAGCAGCAGCAGCAGCAGCAGAGCAGCGACAGTGGCAGTGAGGGGTCAGCAACAATAGGCAGCCATGCGACAACCTTCTGGTGGTGGCTCTGCGTGATCAAGTCACGGCTGGCCACATGTAACAGGCTGATGTGGTGCACCTGCAGCAGCAGCAGCAGCAGCAGAGCAGCGACAGTGGCAGTGAGGGGTCAGCAACAATAGACAGCCATGCGACCACCTTCTGGTGGTGGCTCTGCGTGATCAGGTCGCGACTGGCCGCATGTACCAGGCTGATGTAGTGCACGTGCAGCAGCAGAGCAGTAGGCAACGGCCGTTTGGCAACAGTGAGAACGCAGGCCAGTGCCACGACACCTTCCATCTGCTGTCTGACTAGGCACACTGCACCGAGTGCGATCAACAAAACATCTCAACAGATCTTTCTTGGCACTATTCACAGAGATTCAGTGCCTGCTACCTCCTCTCGCCGTGGGCGGGTACTGTGAGCGCTCGTACGCGTTCAGCAGCCGTTGCCTGTCTGGTATGGAGCAGGTGAATCCCAGCAGCACCACGCCCGTGGTGTGACTGATGGTGAGCCAGGCGTGACCAGCTTCCCTCTGCTGCCTGGCCACGCACTCAAAACCAAACACAGCCCACTAAACTTCTCAGCTAATTTCATTATCCGTGCAGTGATGATCAGCACGGCTACCTCCTCTCACCGTGGGAGGGTACTGTGAGCGCTCGTACGCGTTCAGCAGCCGCTGCCTGTCTGGTATGGAGCACGTAAAACCCAGCAGCACCACACCCGTGGTGTGGCTGATGGTGACGCCAGGTGTAACAACTGGAGGGTGCGGCGACTCGCTCTGCTGCTGCTGGATGCTGCCGCTGCCTGTCACACGCAGCTTCAGCGACTTGATCACCTCCCTGCGGGGACAGAGTTGGGATGTATGTTACAAATGGTGCAGTTTGCAGGCACAGAACAGCTCGAGAGTAGCAAAAGCAAAGCACGTGCATAACACTGGTCCAAATAATGCAGAGTTGAACATGACGGCCACATGCGTCCCACCTGTGATTGAGGTACATGAGGTAGCTGATCCATCATCACATTTGTCACATCAGTGCAAAGCATGCAAAGACAGCAATGCCGTGTGGCGACACTTGCACCAGCCTCGTCACCTGTGGTTGAGGTACATGAGGTAGATGATCCGCTACTGTAGCTTGCCCAACTTGTTCTTGATACGACTCTGGAGATGGTGTTTTAGACACAGAACAGCTTCAGTGTAGCCAAAGCAGACCACACTGGTCTAAGTAATGCAATTTGATAGAGGTTGCACTAGGCGACCCACCTGTGGTTGAGGTACATGAGGTAGCTTATCCTGTACTGCAGCTTGCCGAGGCACTGCAGCTTGCCGCGCCCTGCGTCCGTGAACACTGCCAGCAGCAGTGTGGTGGTGGGGTGGTAGATGGGCACAGACAGCTGCCAAGCAAAGTCAGACTCGCGCCTGCGGACACACAGCAGCAGCAGCAGCAGCAGCAGTGTGGTGGTGGGGTGGTGGATGGGCACAGACAGCTGCCAAGCAAAGTCAGATTCGCGCCTGCAGACACACGGCGGCAGCAGCAGCAGCAGCGGCGTGGTGCTGGGGTGATAGATGGGCACAGACAGCTGCCAAGCAAAGTCAGACTCACGCCTGCGTGCGAGACACAGCAGCAGCAGCAGCGGCAGCAGCAGCAGCAGTGGTGCGGTGGTAGGGTGGGTAGATGGGCACAGACAGCTGCCAAGCAAAGTCAGACTCGCGCCTGCGTGCGAGACACAGCAGTAGCGGCAGCAGAAGTGTGGTGGTGGGGTGGTAGATGGGCACAGACAGCTGCCAAGCAAAGTCCGACTCACGCCTGCGTGCGAGACACAGCAGCAGCAGCAGCGGCAGCAGCAGCAGCAGCGGTGCGGTGGTAGGGTGGGTAGATGGGCACAGACAGCTGCCAAGCAAAGTCAGACTCGCGCCTGCGTGCGAGACACAGCAGCAGCGGCAGCAGAAGTGTGGTGGTGGGGTGGTAGATGGGCACAGACAGCTGCCAAGCACAGTCTGACTCCCGCCTGCGTGCGAGACACAGCAGCAGCAGCAGTGTGGCGGTGGGGTGGTAGATGGGCACAGACAGCTGCCAAGCAAAGTCAGACTCGCGCCTGTGTGCGAGACGCAGCCGCAGCCGCAGCAGCAGCAGCAGCAGCAGCAGTGTGGTGGTGGGGTGGTAGATGGGCACAGACAGCTGCCAAGCAAAGTGTGACTCGCGCCTGTGTGCGAGACGCAGCCGCAGCAGCAGCAGCAGCAGTGTGGTGGTGGGGTGGTAGATGGGCACAGACAGCTGCCAAGCAAAGTCTGACTCCCGCCTGCGTGCGAGACACAGCAGCAGCAGCAGCACACAGACGATGCACTTATGATTTCAGATTATGCCATAATGCCATGGATGTGTAGCAGCAACTGCCTGTCACAAACAAGCGACAAACAAAAGTGCATGCACAGTACGGCTGGCGTGCTGCTGACCACCAACGCTAGCTACACTCACATGAAATGTGTTCACATACATGCCTGTTACATTGTCTGTGTGCCACGGTACCTGATGTCTCACCTAACCACGCTCTTAGCCCAATGCGGGCCAACCTTCAACACCAGCCACCACCCCTTCTGCGGTTCAGGCGTCAGCTCAACCCTATGGACCACCAACTGCTCTGTGTGCTACGGTATTTGCTGCCTCACCTGACTACGCTCTTAGCCCAATGTGGCCCAACCTTCAACACCAGCCACCACCCCTTCTGCGGTTCAGGCGTCAGCTCAACCCTATGCACCACCAGCTGCAGCGTTGCCAGCGGCCCAGCAAGCCCATCCCGCTCAGGCTGCACAGGCAGCCCAGGGATAGGACTCACACTGCTGCTCACTATATCTGCTGCAGTGGCTGCTGCCGTCGCTGCTGCTGCGGCTGCTGCTGCAGCAGCAGCGGCTTTAGGAGTGCTGCTGGCGCCTGCAGCTGCTGTGAAGCTGGATGCCTGGTTGCTTGCGAATGGTGAGGGCTTCTGCAGTCGGGCTTTCAGCGGGTTGAGGCGCGGCGTGCCAGGAAGCTGGTTGCTGCTGCTGCTGCTGCTGACAGTGCTGATGCGGCTGCCCAGAGGCCATGGTAACTGCATTCAGTCACAGAACAAGCAATGCACCATTGGTAAGCAGATGCAGTTGTGTGGTTGCCATCGTTTGTTACACTTGGTGCAAAAGGGCAATCTGTGGATGCTGAGCAAGCATTGATGAGCCAAATACCACCTACTGCTGGCATGGAAATGTCACACAATGCACCAAGCTTGCACGCATGCTGTCAACAGTGTTGCTGTTTGTGGGCTCAGACAAATTCAGCAAGCACCTGCTACATCACACTTTTCATTGTGGCAAGGTGCCGCAACATGTCCAATATAACATGTACAACTCACCTGCTGCTGCAGCCAACCCCACCATCCTTGCTGCTGCTGCTGCTCTGCTGCTGTAACACACACTGCTGATGCCCTGTGCACCCCACCCTCTCCTTCACCAGTTGCCACACCCAACATCGTCACTCTTCGTGACGTAACACTCGCGCCAGCACCAGGCCTAGGCGATCCCGGCACACTGCTGCTGCCAGCAGCAGCAGCGGCAGCAGCTGCAGCAGCCGCCGCTGCCGTCACTTCACTCGCGCCAAGCACAGAACCCCTTCTGGACATAATACCTCCTGGCTGCGAGCTGTCACCAAAGCGGGGTGAGTTCGGAACGCTAGTACTGCCATTGGTGCCGCCAACGACTGCTGTTGCTGCTGCAAGGCTGAGGGCGGGAACGCCGTACATCGCTGCTCTGCCATCTGCATCTGCTGCTGCTGCTCGGAGCTCTACTGTGCCGCCTTCTATGCCTTGCAGGGACAGCTCTATGCCAGGCAGCTGGTTGCGGCGAAACTGCATGCGGTTGGCATAACAACAGAATGCAGCAGGGTGAAGCTCAAGCAAGAGAACCAGTGCAGCACTTGGTGGAGTGCGAGCAGCATTTACCAGTGTCGTCACGCGCTGTTAGCACTCGCAGTGCTCAAGAGCCTCAAGTGACTGTGCAGCAAAGCTGAACCAGCTCGGTTGTGCGCCTGCATGACACTGGCAGCATCTCACCAAAAAGCCCATCCAGGTGGTCGGTCGTGGCAGGCTGGCCACGGGCATGTCCACAGTGCAACACAGTCAATCACAAAAGCGTTGTCAGGCATAGATCAGCGACTCCAAACCCTCAACGCAAACACGCCCAGCCAGGTGGCTGGTGGTGGTGGGCTGGACATCAGCAAGTCCACGATGCTCCAGCAGGCAATCACACATGCACCGAAACAGGAATTGCAGAAGACCCTGCCAGCCATGAAGCAGTAACTGCCAGCCACTCACCGCAAACACGCCCAGCCATGTGGTTGGTGGTGGCGGGCTGTGGCTATGAGGGCGTCCACAATGCACAAGCAAGCTATCACAAAGGCATGGAATACGATCAGCAGAAGAGCAACTAGGAGCAAACCATGTGTTATCTATACATCAAGCACTGATTTCCACCACTCACCGCTAACACGCCAGCCATGTGGTTGGTGGTGGTGGGCTGGCCATGAGCAGGCCCACAATGCTCCAGCAAGCAATCACAGGTGCATGAAAACACGAATTGCATAAAAGCACCTAGAGCACTTTGACAAAATGAGTGACTCCTATCACTCACCGCTAACACGCCCCGCCCTGTGGTTGGTGGCGGTGGGCTGGCCATGCATCATATGAGCAGGCCCACAATGCTCCAGCAAGCAATCACAGGTGCATGAAAACACACATGAGTCAGTGACTCCTATCACTCACCGCAAACACGCCCATCCAGGTGGCGGGTGGCGGTGGGCTGGCCATCAGCAGGTCCACGATGCTCCAGCAGGCAATCACACATACACCGGAACAGAAATTGCAGAAGACCCTGCCAACCATAAAGCAGTAACAGCCAGCCACTCACCGCAAACACGCCCAGCCATGTGGTTGGTGGTGGTGGGCTGGCCATAAGCAAGTCCACGATGCTCCAGCAGGCAATCACACATGCATAGAAAGAACTGCAGAACAGCACCTGGAGCAATCAGTGAATCCAGTCACTCACCGCAAACACGCCAAGCCATGTGGTTGGTGGCGGTGGGCTGGCCATAAGCAGGTCCACGATGCTCCACTCGCCGCGCGCCATCAGCTTGCCACCTGGCAGGGCCTTGCCTCGCAGCACCACCTGGCAGCAGTCAGGCACAGTGCAGCAGGATGCAGCACGCAAACGTTGTAGAAAAACACGCGTGCTGGCACCACCTGGCAGCAGTTTGGGCCCGATGCAGCAAAGCATACTTTCCCGTTTCAGGAGTCAGCATTCAGGCGAAGTGGAGCAGGATGCAGCACGCCAACTTGATGCAAGAACACATATGCTTGCCCCCAGATAAGACCTTGCCTTGCAGCCTCACCTGGTGGCAGTTGCAAGGGTGCAGCAGGTACAGCAGCGGCACATATGAGGCAGCAGCAGCGCCAGTGGGCATATGCAGCAGGGGCACAAATTTCCAGATTGCTCCCAGTGCACAGCAGCTCACTAACCTCGTAGCCCTCCCAGCACAATGTTTGCACACCACCTTGAGTACCAGCCGTTTGTGCTGCATCAGCTGTTTGCTGGTGAGCACAAACTGCTCCCTGAACACAGCAGCACACCACCCCTAAAGACCCCCCCCCAAGCAGAGTCTGCACCCACCTCAAGTACTAGCCGTTTGTGCTCCATCAGCTGTTTGCTGGTGAGCACAAACTGCTCCCTGAACACAGCAGCGCCCCCGGGCCTCAACCGCACAGGGTTGCTCTCATGCACTTGGTGCTTGCCAAACCGCAGCCGCGCTAGCGCATACACCGGCTCTGCTGCTAGGTGCTGCTGCAGCAGCGCCTGCTGCTGCTGCTGCACGCGTGCTTCCTCAGCCATGCTAGGACTCCCAGTGAACGATGAAACACCTAGAAAGTCAAACAGCCTGCTGCTCTGCTGTGCACCTCCAGAGTCCTGATGGTATGCTGACACTACAGCAGCTACTGCAGCCTCGAGACTATCAGCCATGTCCAAGCCGCCGCCGATGTTGTTATTAATGTTGTTTGTAACGCCGCTCCAGTCTGACATACTGGCGCTGCTGAGGCTGCGTTGTAGCTGCTGCTGGCTGTGGCGAGCTGCCTTGCGAGATGATTTGCTGGCCTGCTGCAGATACTGCAGGTACCAACTGCTGCCGAGCTGCACCTCCAGAAGTGATAGCTGCAGGAGAAAGCGGCAAGGGAAAGCAGCATTGTGTGCAACGTAAGAAGAGCAGCAGTTGAATTGTGTTGTTTATGTCACAAACATCACGTAAAGGGTGCTGCTGGAGGTACTGCAGGTACCAACTGCTGCCAAGCTGAACTTCCAGCAGTGACAGCTGCAAGGAAAGCGGTATTGCGTGCATTGACAGCAGAGCAGCAGTTGATTTGTGTTGTTGATGGCACGAACACCACACAAAAGCCGCTGCTGCAGGTACTGCAGGTACTAACTTATACTTGCTGCTGAGCTGCACCTTCAATTCGTGACAGCTGCAGTGTGGAAAACGGCAGCAGAGCATGCCGAGCCCTCATATAGGTGCCCATACCACCTCCTGTAAAAACAGTGCTGAGCACTAGGGGCCTGACACTGAATGGTTCGCGCACTAACATGGTGCGCGGTTCACCAGCCAGGCGCATTGCCAGCGCACGCTAAATGCACATGTGTGGGTTGGTACAACAGGAGTGGCACATTGACCGTGCCAACACTCTGAAAAAGCCGTGCAAGCCGCATGCCTCCTTAGCTTGCTGTACACTATGCATGGCTCCTCTTACAGAGTGCCAAGCTTGACCAAGCAGACATATGCCAGTGCACGCTGAATGCACATGTGTGGGTGGGTACAACAGGAGTGGCACTGTGACATTGCCAACACTCTAGAAATGCCGTGCAGACCCCATGCCTCCTTACCTTGATGTACACTATGCATGGCTCCTCATACAAAGTGCCAAGCTTGGCATGCGCGACAACTGGTGGCACCTGCAGCAGCAGCAGCAATAGGCATATGATGCCGCATTGACATATGTACCGTACTGACAAACTGTGTTGTCATTTAGTTTGGCGGTCTTTCACGCTTGCCCGAAGGCAGGCTGATGTATCAGCGAGCTGTGAGCACGCAGTTGCTGATGGTGTTGCATGCTTGCTGCCTGCAAGATTCAGCTTGTTGCAGGGGCTGCCCCAGTCTGTCACATCCGCTTGACATGGTGTTTCAGGTGCACTGAACGAATGCATCAGCTACGCGTGGTGTGTCCACACTCAACAGCTGCGTAAGTTTGGGGGAACGGAGGCTGTGACGATGAGGAAACCCCATGCGCCTCCACAGCTCCTACCATGTGCGCTGCAGGGTCATGGGCTACTGCTCCCCACCTTGAGCTCTCCACGCAGCAGCAGAAGCTACATACATACATACATGCCTAGCACCACTGCAGACTCGCTCTACTATCTGACAAGCATATTTACGCCTCCATCAGTACAATTCACTGGCTATCCGCTGCCCCACACCTGAAGCTTCCAGGCAGCAGGCAGAAGCTGGACACAAGCCAACAAGAGTGTGAACTGTACATCACCAGTAGCTGTGGCTAGTCGCACAACTACATTGCTCTTCACAGTGACGCACCTTGAGCTCTCCTGGCAGCAGGCAGAAGCTGACACGCTCCGCTACGTCAAACGCATGGTGGTGCCGCCACGTGGGCGACCGCCACAGGCAGCAGGCAGACAGCAGGCAGAAGCTGGACACAAGCCAACAACAGTCTAAACTGTACGCCACCAGTAGCTGTAGCTATTCGCACAGCTATATTGCTCTTCACAGTGACGCACCTTGAGCTCTCCTGGCAGCAGGCAGAAGCTGACACGCTCCGCTACGTCAAACGCATGTTGGTGCCGCCACGTGGGCGACCGCCACAGGCAGCAGGCAGACAGCAGGCAGAAGCTGGACACAAGCCAACAACAGTCTAAACTGTACGCCACCAGTAGCTGTAGCTATTCGCACAGCTATATTGCTCTTCACAGTGACGCACCTTGAGCTCTCCTGGCAGCAGGCAGAAGCTGACACGCTCCGCTACGTCAAACGCATGGTGGTGCCGCCACGTGGGCGACCGCCACAGGCAGCAGGCAGACAGAAGGCAGCTGGACACAAACCAACAACAGTGGTACGCCACCAGTAGCATTCGCACAGCTATATTGCTCTTCACAGTGACGCCTTGAGCTCTCCTGGCAGCAGGCAGAGCTGACGCTCCGCCGTCAAACGCATGGTGTGCCGCCACGTGGGCGACCGCACAGGCAGCAGGCAGACAGCAGGCAGAGCTGGACACAAACCAACAACAGTCTAAACTGCGCCACCAGTAGCTGTAGCTATTCGCACAGCTATATTGCTCTTCAAACAACGCACCTTGAGCTCTCCTGGCAGCAGGCAGAAGCTGACACGCTCCGCTACGTCAAACGCATGGTGGTGCCGCCACGTGGGCGACCGCCACAGGCAGCAGGCAGACAGCAGGCAGAAGCTGGACACAAGCCAACAACAGTCTAAACTGTACGCCACCAGTAGCTGTAGCTATTCACACAGCTATATTGCTCTTCAAACAACGCACCTTGAGCTCTCCTGGCAGCAGGCAGAAGCTGACACGCTCCGCTACGTCAAACGCATGGTGGTGCCGCCACGTGGGCGACCGCCACAGGCAGCAGGCAGACAGCAGGCAGAAGCTGGACACAAGCCAACAACAGTCTAAACTGTACGCCACCAGTAGCTGTAGCTATTCGCACAGCTATATTGCTCTTCAAACAACACACCTTGAGCTCCCCAGGCAGCAGGCAGAAGCTGACTCGCTCCGCTACATCAAACGCATGGTGGTGCCGCCACGTTGGCGACCACCACAGCGCAACCCGCACTGTCCCCAGCTCCGGGCCGCTGCTGCTGCTGCTGCTCGTTTGCTGCTGCTGCTCCTGCTGCTGCTGCTGCTGGCCGGCAGTACCGGCTCCTGAGCGCTTCTCTTGCAGGAAATGCCGCAGCGATGGCTGCGATAGCAGCGGATGGGACAGCGCCCGCTGTAGCTGACTCTGCGGCTGCTGCTGCTTGTCCTGCTGCTGCTGGGCATTCTGCTTCTTGTTCTGCTGCTGCTTGGGAGGCTTGATGTCTTTGAGCTTGCGGATGTTTGAGGGGTGCAGCTTCAAGTCGAGATCAAGTACCTGTGGCAAGGAGCAGTAGGAAGCGACAGGGGCATGCGAAGTCGGCTACACACAGCACAGATACAGCCTGCAACTCGGTTTGCAGGCGCACTCGGATAGCAGATCTTATATACATGAGGCACTGGGCAGCCAAAGTTGCCCTTTCCATGCACCGCCTGTGCTTTAATGTGAGTGTATTTTGATGCTGACAGAGCCCCCATCAAACCAGTCCCACACACCTCCTGGGGCTCAAAGGAGAGTGCATTGAAGCCTCTGCCTAGCAGCTCGTCAGGCCACCGCAAGTCCCAGTCCCACACCTTGAGAGATGCTGGGTTTATGCACCGTGCCTAATCATGCGCTCACCTCCTGTGGCTCAAAGGAGAGCGCATTGATGTCGATAAAGCCCCTGCCTAGCAGCTCATCAGGACACCAGAAGTCCAAGTCCCATGCTTTGAGTGGTAATCAACTAATGCGCTTACCTCTTGTGGCTTGAAAACAGTGCATTTGAATTGGGCAAGCCCCTGCCCAGCAACTTTGAATGATGTTATTTGATGCGCTTTACCTCTTGTGGCTCGAAGGAGAGTGCATGAATGTCAATGAAGCCTCTGCCTAGCAGCTCATCAGGTCTCCAGAAGTCCCAGTCCCAAACGTTGAGTGATATCATTCAATGCGCTTACCTCTTGTGGTTTGAAGGAGAGTGCATCGATGTCAATGAAGCCCCTGCCCAGCAGCTCATCAGGATGCCAGAAGTCCCAGTCCCAAATTTTGAGCGATGTTATTCTCACCTCCTGTGGCCAAAAGAGAGTGCATGTTATCTATGGCCCCTGCGCCTACTGATTGTCAGGGAAGCTGGTTCAGAAACCATGCATAATCATGCACCCACCTCCTGCGGCTCGAAGGAGAGTGCATTGATGTCAATAAAGCCCCTGCCTAGCAGCTCATCAGGCCGCCAGAAGTCCCAGTCCCAGACTTCCACCAGCACATGGCGCTTGCCAGCAGCAACCTCGGACCACTCAAGGTAAAACTCTTCTCCCCAGTCAGGATCAAGCGTCCTGCAAGCAATTCGAGGCAGGTACATGGGCAGACAGTTTATGGCTTGATTTGACTGCGCAATTGCAGCACCTGGCACTTGCCAGCAGCAACACCGGATCACTCAAGGTAGAACTTCTCCCCCCAGTCAGGGTCGAGCGCCCTGCAAGCAACCGAGGGATGACAGTTTGCGGCTTGATTTGACTGTGCAGTTGCAGCACATGCCGCTTGCCAGCAGCCATCTTGGACCACTCAAGGTAAAATTTCTCCCCCCAGTCAGGGTCCAGCGTCCTGCAAGCAAAATGGGATGACAGAGGCAGACAGTTTGTGGCTTGATTTGACTGCGCAATCGCAGCACATGGCGCTTGACAGCAGCAACCTCATACCACTCAAGGCAAAACTCCTCGCCCCAGTCAGGGTCAAGCGTCCTGCAAGCAAGCGCATGATGACAGATTGTGGCTTGATTTGACTGTGCAGTTGCAGCACATGGCGGTTGCCAGCAGCAACCTCAATCAACTCAAGGTATAACTCCTCCCCCCCGTCAGGGTCGAGCGTCCTGCAAGCAAATGAGGCAAAAGCAGGGGCAGAGCAGTTGCTGGCTTGACTTGGCTGTGCACTCAAATGCTGCTGCATGATGTTGCCGGATCATTTGCTGCACCGCAGACTGTGGAGCATGGCCAGAATACGTCGAAGGCTGCTGGACAGAATTGCCAGCAGAGCCAAGCCCCTGCACCACAGAGTGAGCAGCAATAAGGGTAGGGTGCGATTCCAGTCCAAAGCTTGCTGTGTCAATTGGTGCCGAACCTGCGCCCTGCTGAGCTGCTGCTGGTCGCAAGTGCTGCGGTGCGCGCATACTCAGACGCAAGCACTGCGTTCCTGTGCTCCTGCAAGACCGCTTGGCCTCATGCTTCGCAGCAGCAGCTGTCAAAGCCCCCAGCTGTCCTGCAAGCAGAACAGCTGTTGCTGGCGTGCCTGAGGACACAGTGCACCTCCAGGAGCTTCCCTTGCCGCCCACATGCTGCTGTGCTGCACGTGCTGCTTGCACACCTGTGGGCACATTTTACCAGCAAGAACTGCTGCTGCTGCTGCTGCTGCCCACATGCTGCTGTGCTGCGCATTCTGCTTGCACACCTGCGCTGGGTAGCTGTGCGGTGCTGTGCCTGGCCGCATAGGATCTTGCAGTAGGGGTCCGGCAGGCCTGCTCGTGCCTTGGGTGAAAGGTCGCGCGCTCCCAGCACCTGCGTGCGGCAGCAGTGCAACAGGGACAATCAGGGGCACCTGTCGTCAACAGCAGGTGGTTGTCTGGCAGTTGCAGGATGCTTTGCTGGTATGTGTGCTCAGTGCGCAAAGCAAGCCGCAGAGTTGGCAGTTTCAGCATTGCTTGCACAGAGGAATCCAAGATTCCGCCAACTTCATGAGTGCAGCAAGGTCCAGTTTGTGAACTCAGGGTGACTTTGTTGAGTTTCAAATGACACTTCAAAGGTTTGTATGATTCAAGAAGCATTGAATGGATGCATGTTTGCAGGAGGTGGTATCCTTGCTAGCCTGAAGGCAGCAGCTGCACACAATGCATGCAACTAGAAGTTGAAAGTGCGCTCCCGTTGAGCTGCTGGGAGCAATTCAAGAAGCCTGGACTATGGTGGGTTTTCTCAAGCACTGCCTGGCCTTTTTGTAAATCGCATCAGGCATGCAGGAGCACGTTCACTTCTGCTGCTGCAGCAGAGGAGCAGCAGCAACACTCACCCGGATGTGCAGGTCAAGACCTTTGAAGCTGGCAAACCATTCCTCCTGCGAAACCTCCTTGAGCAAGTCCCTGTCTGTGATACGCAAAGGATGCGATTCAAGAGCACTCATGGGGCACTGATCATGATGCTGCTCTCGACACACACTGCGTCATGGCCACTCCACGTATTATGCAATTTTGCTGCAGCAGCACCAGCACGGTATTCACCCTACGTCCTTGCTGGGTGCGTCCAAGGAGTATATTCATTCAAACGTGGGCAGTTGGCTAACAGTGTTCTGTGAAGGGTTTCGGTTGGGATGCGTTGCACCTGATCGGCTTTACCGGTACTCTTACGTTCGTTTTGTTGTCTTCCTGGCTGTTGAAGCTGTTCGTGGCTGCAACGGGTAGAGGGGCACCGTTCCAGACAGTACAGCTGCGTCAGGGATTGTAGAAGCACTGTTCTCTTGTGATGTACGTGTGATCAAAATCTCAATATGGACGATCTGATTGTGCCTGACAACGCGTCTCCTCCTGGTGTCAAAGCCAAGGAGATAGAGCGGGTGGTGCTGCTACAACGCCGGCTGGGCGCTGCCAAGCTGAACATTGGGCCGTTTATCGTGCTGTACTCCCTTCTGTTTGCAGCATGGGTGCAGCAGTATATCGAGAACGGGTGGGTGCCGGCAGATGCAGCACCAGCAGACCATCAAGCCCTATGCAACAGATCATCTGCTGCAGCTGTGCATCTGTGGCCTGCTGCATCAAGTATGCATCTACCTGCACAGTATCATATCAAACAGCTGCTATGCCGAACACCATGTTGTGCGGGATGTAAGATTATTGCAACTCACGCACCAGGGGCTATCTGTACAGCAACTGCCTGTGCTTGTCTTCTCTGACATGTGGCGGTGGTTGCTTGTGCTGTGCAGGCACCCACAGTACGTGGTGTATGCTTCCATAGTGGTGTCAGTGCTGCACGTGCTCAGCTTCCTGTTTACGCACTGGATCGTGTCCTTCAATGCTCTGGTGAACTACAAGCGCGTTGGCAAGCTGAATGACGCAGAATACATCCAGGTAGGGCTTGCAGGATGTCAGCACACAGTGCGGACACGCAGTTGGGGAGATGCACGTGTTGGGCATGTTGGACATGTTTGGGACCGCAGCAGCAAGTGGCAGCAAACGTTTCAGGAGCTGGTGCATGGAGTGGGCAGCATGTGCACTGCACAGCTGGTTGCAGGAGCAGTCTGGAGCGAACAAGTAGAGTACTGTCTGGGATGCCTCAGCAGCAGCTAATCAACAGTGACAAGGAGCAGGGCTGTCAGCTGCAGCAGCAGCACGAAGCAATCCTGATGGCCAGCAAGGGGCCGGGGTGGGGGGTGGGGGTAGCATCAGCAGCATTGTTATAGTTCAAATTCAGAGGAAACAGCTAGCTGGTGGAGGTGCATTGTGCAAACAGCAGCAACTGCTGCAGGATCCACGTCACATGCACAGCTGCCGCAACAGCGTGAGATCTTCCCAACCAGGCATTGAAAGACAGCAGCTGCAGGTCATTTCTGAGATGCCTGTGGCAATAGCGTTCCAGCTTGCGTGGACACTTGGTCTTATGCTTCCAGCAGCAGCTGTCAGGTACACCATGACCATGCGTGCATGCTCAAGTGTCCATGTTCTATGCTTTGCATCCCAGGCAGGCCTCTGATGTTATGTCGCATGCTTTGATGATGCTGCATTTGTTGCTGCTGCTGCTGCCAGGTGGTGCCCCACAAGTTTTCTGGCAATGCTGACATCGTGCCGCTGGAGTTCAGGCAGGCGGTGAGCAGATGTACACCGATTGTACAGTTGCGTGTTGTTGGTTTTCGTGGTGCTTGCTGGCACGTCAGTTTGGTTTCAGCCTGCTTGATAAATTGCCGCTGGAGGCGGTGAGCAGATGTAGTTCACTCGTGTACATCTGTGTGTTGGTTTCCAACACATGGTATGTGTTGGGTGCTGGCATAGCAGTTTCGCATGCTGCACGGATCGCCGCTGAAGTTCAGGGGCCGCCATTTATGTATGCATGAATGAATTAGCTACGCCTGGTGTGTTCACACTGATCACCGGCGTAAAATAAGCAAGTGGGCGTGTGTGACGATGAGGCAACCCTCATGCGCCTCCACACCTCCTACCATACCATTCTTGCAACTGCTGCTGTCCTTGCTCCTTCCTCAACCCCCTCGCAGCGTGACCCGCACTCTGGCGAGGAGCACTCCGAGGTTGCGTTTGAGTTCCGCAAGCTGCGCTTCAACTACCACCCAGAGTCCAACGGCTTTGAGCGGCTGCGCTTCCCCGTGCACGAGCCTTTCGAGTATTACCTGAAGGCCAGCGGCTATGGGCATGGCGAAAAAGTGGCGGCGGCTGTTGCGCAGTGGGGCCTCAACAAGTTCGAGGTGCGCTGCTCTTGCCGCGGCTGCTGTGGTCTGCTTGTTTGCACACGTGCCTGTGGCCGAGATCGAGTTATGGGTGCAGATGCTGGCGCCCATGTTTCGCATGCATCGCTTCATCTCCTGCTTAGCTGCTGCTGCTGCCCCTGCTGCTTGCTGCCCCAGGTGCCTGTGCCTCCCTTCACTGACCTGCTCAAGGAGCAGATGCTGGCGCCGTTCTTCGTGTTCCAGGTCTTCTGCGTGGGGCTCTGGTGTCTGGACGAGTACTGGTGAGCAGCGTTGAGCTGTGGTTTTGTGCCCAGGCAAGCTTTGTCTGTAATGTACCCTTGTCTGCTGACAATAGAGTCTGGTTCGTGTTCCAAGTATTCTGCGTGGGCCTGTGGTGCCTGGATGAGTATTGATGAGCAGCGCTGCTGCATGCTTGAGAGTCCTTTCCTGTGACGCTGGCTGGCGCTAGGTGTGTGGGTGTGATGCGGGGCCTTTGGTGCCCAGATGAGTACTGTGTGTTGGCAAATTTGTACGGCAGAGACTTTCATCCAAGCTCCCAGCACACCATTGAGGGCTTAGGACTCCAAATCCTGCCACACCAAACCACAACTGCTGACTGCGTGCTGCAGAGGCAGCAGCAGCAGCAGGATCCTCCGGTGTAGCTTGCTGGCTCTTCACAGCCAGCATGGTTTAAGGATTGGATCAACAACACTGCTTGCGGTTGCTGCTTGTGCGGTACCCGAGTGCAATACCCAAGTGAAATACCCGAGTGAACCTGCCACACGCTGTTGTAACAACAAACACGCTCAACCCAGTACCCTTTACTGCGCTGCACTGTGCAGGTACTACTCGCTGTTCACGCTGGGAGGCTGGTCATGTTTTGAGTGCCCTGCCGCCCTGATCCTGCATGCTTTTGTAACAACCCTGCATACGCGCTCAAAACAGCACCATTTCTTGTGTTTCACTGTGCAGGTACTACTCGCTGTTCACGCTGGGCATGCTGGTCATGTTTGAGTGCCCTGCTGCTCTACATTTCCCATGTGGTCAAAGTGCCCTGCTGCTCTGATCCTGCATGCTGTTGTAGCAACCCTCCACCCGCAATCAAACAAGCACCCTGTATAGAAAGAGATGGAGTTTCACGTAGGCCGTTCGCCATCTCAGATGTGTTTACCACTCTTCGCTGTGCAGGTACTACTCGCTGTTCACGCTGGTCATGCTGGTCATGTTTGAGTGCCATGCTGCTCTACATATCCCATATGGTCTAAGTGCCTTGCTGCTCTGTATCCTGCATGCTTTTGTAACAAACCTGCATACGCGCTCAACCAGCACCCTCTGTTGCACCTTCACTGTGCAGGTACTACTCGCTGTTCACACTGGGCATGCTGGTCATGTTTGAGTGCACAGTAGTGGTGCAGCGTCAGCGCAACCTGCGCGAGCTGCGCAGCCTGCAGACACCCAAGCAGCGGCTGCAGGCCTACAGGGGCGGCAAGTGGGAGGTGAGGCGATGTTAGGTGCTTCGAGTATTCGAGGGGTTTACGTGCTGCAGTTGTGGCAGTCACGCAATGTGGGTACATGTTACACCCAAGCAGCGGCTGCAGGCCTACAGGGGTGGCAAGTGGGAGGTGAGCAGAGCAGTGTGTTGACAGGCATGTTTTGACTGAATGGTGCTTGAAATGTGTAATGCAGAGGCATTTGTGCTGTGGCTAAGCAGCGGCTGGCAGGACTACAAGGCCGGCAAGTGGCAGCAGAGGAAGCCTGGCTGTGGGTGAATTGAGTGACAAGTGTGTCTGTGACTAAGCATAACGCGTGTTTGTTTACATGCTTGATGTGCATGCAGGAGGTGCCTGGCAAGGTGCTGCTGCCTGGTTAGCTGCACGCAGTTTTACTGTCTCTCATACTGCACGTGGGTGTGCTTTTCTGAACCGCTCTTTCACGTCACTGCAAATGATGGCTCACAGGCATGTGTGTTGGCCTGCTTGCTGTGCATGCAGGAGGTGCCTGGCGAGGCGCTTCTGCCTGGATTGTTGCATGCAGCTTGGCTGTCTCTCATACTGCACGTGGGTGTGGTTTCCTGAACCGCTCTTTCACGTCACTGCAAATGATGGCTCACAGGCATGTGTGTTGGCCTGCTTGCTGTGCAGGCAGGAGGTGCCTGGTGAGGCGCTGCTGCCTGGTTAGCTGCACGCATCTCTGCTGTGTGTATGTCGAGTGACTTTCCCTTATCGGGTCTTCCATATCACTGCAGATGGTCACAGATCCTGGCTCACTAAATCGCGTGTTTGTTTACATGCTTGCTGTGCTTGCAGGAAGTGTCTGGCGAGGCGCTGCTGCCTGGTTAGCTGCATGCATCTCTGCTGTGTGGATGTTGAGTGACAGTCCCCGATTGAATCGTCCACATCACTGCAGATGGTCACAGATGGTGCCTCACTGAATTGCGCGTTTGTGTACATGCTTGCTGTGCTTGCAGCAGGTGCCTGGCGAGGCGCGGCTGCCTGGTTTGTTGCATGCAGCTTAGCTGTCTCTCATACTGCACGTGGGTGTGCTTTCCTGAAGCGCCCTTTCGCGTCACTGCAAATGATGGCTCACAGGCATGTGTGTTGTCTTGCTTGCTGTGCTTGCAGCAGGTGCCTGGCGAGGCGCTGCTGCTTCAAAGTGCATAATGTCATGCTGCTGCTGCTACTTTAGCATGGTGAAACCACTAGCATGTCTGCTGCTGCACCCTGCGTGCCTCATGCAGAAGATTCCTTGTAAGGCGCTGCTGCCTGGTGATGTGCGTTCCAACTCTGCTGAGTCAGCAGTCGCCCCAAGAGTGACTGCTGACCATCCTCCTTGCCCATGTTTGGCTGTACTTGCAGGAGGCGCCTGGCGAGGCACTGCTGCCTGGTGATGTGGTCAGCATATGCAGGCCCAAGGGGGGCCCGGGGGCAGAGGAGAAGGTTGTGCCTGCAGGTGCGGTTGACTGCCAGAATTCACAGCAATGCACAGCAGCAGCAGCAGCAGCAGCTCTTTTGCAGCTATTGTTGTGGTCAGCATATGCAGGCCCAAGGGGGGCCCAGGAGCAGAGGAGACAGTGGTGCCTGCAGGTGTGATTGTAACAATGGGGGTGTGCGCCGGCTTGGACGGCAGACCAGCGGCAATGTTCTGTACGACTTGATGCTGAACTGTCTGTCTGTGTCACATATGCTCCTGCTTGTATGCTGCTTAACGCGGCCATGCCTGCTGCAGATTGCCTGCTGCTAGCTGGCAACTGCATCGTAGGAGGCAGTGCTCACTGCACCCAACAGATGCATGCTTGTGCCCCTGCCAACTTGTGCTGCAGACTGTTTGTTGCTAGCTGGCAACTGCATCGTGGAAGAGGCTGTCCTCACTGGCGTGTCCACTCCCCAAATTTGTCACATTTTTCACATCTTGGATGCTGTGATTCAAACCCTGCTGCAGACTGTTTGTTGCTGGCTGGCAACTGCATCGTAGAAGAGGCAGTGCTTACTGGCGAGTCCACTCCCCAATGGAAGTTGGCCGTTGGGGGTGGCGGCGTGTCACCCAACGAGCACCTGCACATCAAGTCGCACCGGCAGCATGTGCTGTTTGGCGGCACGAAAGTGCTGCAGCATACCGGCGATAAGGCGGCACGGATTCGCACACCGGACGGTGGCTGCCTGGCAGTGGTGCTGCGTACAGGTGCGGGGCCCATGATGGGTTTCATGTCTTGAAGAACGCGTGCATCTAATTACAGGTTTAAAGCTATGCAGTTGGGTAGTGCTGTTGGAGGTGCGGCATGTCACCAAACGCGCACCTGCACATCGCACCGACAGCACGTGCTGATTGGAGGCACCAAAGTGCTGCAGCATACCGGCGATAAGGCGGCACGGATTCGCACACCGGATGGAGTCTGCCTGGCAGTGGTGCTGCGCACAGGTGCGGGGCCCGGGCAGGGGTGTTGTTGTTATGTTTCAAAATGCATGCATGTGATTACAGCTTTTGAGCTATGCAGTTTGGTAGTGCTGTTGGAGGGGGCGAGATCTCACTCAATGAGCACCTGCACATCAATTCGCACCGGCAGCACGTGCTGTTTGGAGGCACCAAAGTGCTGCAGCATACCCGCGATAAGGCGGCATGGATTCGCACGCCGGATGGTGGCAGTGGTGCTGCGTACAGGTGCGAGGGTGTCATGTTTGATGCTGGGGTGTTATGTTTATGTTGTACGGTGTGCTGCTGATTTGTGATCAAAGCAAATCATACGCGCACCGCACAACAGCCAGCTTACTTTTTTAAAGCAAGACATATGTGCACTCTGCACAGGGCGGCTTCCCTTTCATAGGCTGTTCAAAGCAGCGCGCATGCACCTATGACAAAGAGCTGCACCTCTCAGGGTGTTTGCACGTCTCGAATTGGCACCCTTGCTGGTGTGCTTGAGCGTGGCTGCCACCAACCACACAATTATGATTATAATTGTTCCGCTGCTCTGGCCACCACCTTTGCCAGATGTTGTAGCTTGTCTGGTTGCTGCACGCGAGCTGAAACCCTTATCATGCATGTGTTGGTGTACTGGCCGGGGATGCTTGCTGAACTAGATAGTAGATTTGTAGCGGGGCGACCTGCCGGGATCAACCACCCACTGGAAAAGCCCTGAGGCCCTTGGAGTTGTGCTGCTGCTCTGCCTTCGTGTGTGCTGTGGTGTCTGCTGTGTTGCTAATGGTTGTGTGTAGATGGTTGGAAGACACATCTCAGGTTTGCTGGTGTGTTGTCATTGCTGTAAGCTGGTTGTTGTACGCTGCGTGGCTGCCTTGCGATTAAAGCAAAACAATACGCGCACCGTACAGCAGCCAGCTTACAAAGCAAAACATATGCGCACCCTGCACGGGACAACTTCCTTTCATGGGCTGTTCACACCAGCGTGCATGCAACATTGACAAACAGCTGTCTCTCCCAGGGTATTAGTACTGCTTGGACTGGCCCAGCCTTGCTGGTGAGCTTGAGCGTGGCTGCCATCAATCACACGAGTATTATAGTAATTGTTTGGCTGCTGTGGCCACCAGCATTGCCAGATGTTGTAGCTTGTCTGGTTGCTGCACGCGAGCTGAAACCCTTGTCATGGACGTGTGTTGGTGTACTGGCCGATGATGTTTGCTGAACTAGATAGTAGATTTGTAGCGGGGTGACCTGCCGTGATCAAACACCCACTGGGAAAGCCCTGAGGCCTTGGTACTCGTGTTGCGTGCGTGTATGGCATGACATCATGCGCGGTGTTTGAAAGGGTTCATGTTGTGTTGCAAAGGCGCAGGCGTGTTTTGTGAAGCTGCACAAATCTGCTTTGGATTGGGTGAGTCCTGTGGCATGTACTGAAGCACTTGTCAGAGGCTCACCCGGTCCAACGCTGCTTTGTGTTCTCCAACACGCGCAGCTGGTCTTTGTGAGCAGTGGTCTGGAGAATGCGTCACTGAGTGCCTTGTTACTCATCTTGTTATGTTTGGTGGATTCACGGGTGATTTGTGCTGAACTTGGGATGCATGTGGATGCTGCGGGTGGTGCGGGGTGACAACGACACTGAGCACGCTCAGATTCATCAGCCAGTCACTGGGTTTGTTTCCAGCTTGCTTCTGCTGTTCGTGTCACTGCAGGCTTGGAGACGAGTCAGGCGCAGCTGATGCGCACGATCCTGTACAGCACGCGTCCCATGCACTACCCGCGTGCTTGCTTTTTACTGTTTCTCTGCTGTTTGACTCCCTTCTCTTTGGTTTTTTTATGAGTGTGGTTTGGGGGCGGCTTGTCCTTTTGTGTTTGGCTGCTCTTGCTAAATACACGGTGAATGATCATGATGACGTGTCCGTTTTTTCAGGCTTTGAGACGAGTCAGGGGCAGCTGATGCGCACGATCCTGTACAGCACGGAGCGCATCACCGCCAACAGCTGGGAGACGGGCCTCTTCATCCTCTTCCTGCTGGTCTTCGCAGTGTCTGCTGCCTACTACGTGCTCAAGCACGGCTTGGCGGTAAGTGGCCTCCAATGAATGAATCGGTTACACATGTGTCTAGCACGCATGTGTCTTGCACGAGGGGCAATCATAGAGGATGTCCGCTCTCGTACCTGCTGTCGGCTGCCTACTACGTGCTAAAGCTCGGCTTGGCGGTGAGTGGATTAGGGTTTGGCCCTAAACCCAAATCAGATGGTCTGCTTGTGTGATCATCAAGTGTCGTTGCACAGCAGTGTCTGCTGCCTACTGCGTGCTCAAGCACGGCTTGGCGGTGAGTGCTTCGCTTGTGTGATCATCATGTGTCCTGCTCTGCTTGTGTGGTCTTAGTTCTGCTCTGCATGTTTGGTCATCATATGCCAGTGTCTGCTGCCTACTACGTGCTCAAGCACGGTTTGGCGGTGAGTGGATTGGGGTATGGCCCTGAACCCAAACCCTAAACCTAGCCTAGAGCCTTGCATATTGTGTGGTCACCAGATGTCCTTGCTCAGCAATAGAAAGAAGTTTGTTGCAACAGACGAATGCAGCACTGCTGTGTTGCGCAGCGTTACACGGGTGGCCGCTGTGTTCGCCAGCACTCATTTGCAGTGCATAGTAAAGCAGTTACTGCAGCATCAGCCGGTGCAGCTAGCGTCAGTGCTTGACTGCCTGTTGAGGGTGTGGATGTGCATTGCTTGTCCAGGATCTGCACTTTGCATATGGCTGCTCTCAACAGCTTGCCGTGCTGCCGCTGCCGCTGCTGCTGCTGCTCTGCTGCTGCTTTCTGTCGTGTGCACCCACCAGGACCCCAAGCGTGACCGTTTCAAGCTCATCCTGAACTGCATCATGATCATCACCAGCGTCATCCCACCAGGTGTGCAGCAGGGCCCGTGTACATAGAATCAATATTGCATGCACAGGCGAGCAAATGATAGTGTTCCTTTGTAGCCAATCGCAACGCACATTTAAACATAATTACGTTCTCATCCTGAACTGCATCACGATCATCACCAGTCTCATCCCGCCAGGTGCGCAGCAAGCCCCTGTGTCCCACCTGAAACATGTATCGCCGAAAGGCTGTACAATGTTGGCAACATAGTTGCCGGTGGTGCACGCCACACAGCAGCTGCGCTTACGGCTGCCTCGCCACCTGCGCTCGCTACACTTTGCCAGATCTTCAAGTGACTCAGAGATCTCTGAGTGTCTAGGTCTATATTGTTGTGCAATGTGTGGATGCAGAGCTGCCCATGGAGTTGACAATTGCGATCAACGCAAGCCTGGTGGCAGTGAAACAAGATTTGTTGTGTTCTGTACGCTTTCCACATGTGGAGCTGACTTTGTTGTGCATGTCAATGTGTGGCTGCAGAGCTGCCCATGGAGTTGACGATTGCGGTCAACGCCAGCCTGGTGGCACTAGCCAGCAAGGCCATCTTCTGCACGGAGCCCTTCCGGATACCCTTCGCGGGCAAGGTGCGTCCTGGATTGATCGCTTGTGGTGTCGAATTTGACACCACAACTTGACACAAAAGTACCCTGCTTTGCATGCCCTGCCACTGCTGTAAGTCTGCACACAATGACTGCCAGGTCCTGTAGCCTGCATACCCTAATGGTCCCATACGAGTATCCCTTGCCGCCCATGGGGTCACTGGGTGCTATGGGTGCACCGGGGCAGCAAACGGTTGCTTGGTGAGCGGCACGTTGTCTGCTGCACTGAGCTCTTCTGGGTACCGTCGCGATAGGCAAGTCGTGAGCTGTGCTGATGGTGTGCTGTATTTGCGCTGTCTTGTTGCTAATGCCTGGCAAACGTTGGACAGAGAGTTTGCCGTCATACAAACACAGAACCTGGGATACCTCACCATGGTTATTGCTCTGACAATGTCGCTGCCGCTGTCGCTGCTCTGCTGTCATTGCAGGTGGAGGTGTGCTGTTTTGACAAGACCGGCACGCTGACGACTGACCACCTGCTGCTGGAGGGGCTAGCCGGGCTGCCTGGCAAGTGAGTGTTATGTAACATGTTATACTAGTGGTGGCCGCAATTTGGACCGGCCGCAATTTGGACTTAAGCAGACATAAGCAGCCTGCGGCTTAACAGAAGACACAAACATAATTTTGCATGGTTCAATATCAACATATACTGTTTTTACGCGTGTCAGGGCTTCTGTGTTGCAAGATGAATAGGGGCCCCATGGCCCTGCAACAGTGTGTACTGCAATCAATTGCCACTCGCGCTGTGGTGTGCAGCTGTTCCTGCAAGGCACCTAAACATCTTATATACATCAACGTACGCTTTGAATGCTTATTGGCTGCTGCTCATGCTTCTGCGACCGTGAGCCGGCCACTCGCAGTATGGAAGCCTGCCTGAGCGTGTCCAGGCCACCTCTACAGGGTGCCCCTCGACCTTGCACGACTTTGAAAGGGCTATTCGACAACCAAGAAAACCCGTTTTTGTCCAATTCTGCTATCCGTGGTGTTTCGATGTAGTCAACTGGTCAACGAGGTACTGCTTGGTTGCGCCATGGGCTGCTAGCAGTCCAGCGATGAAAGCAATGCTCAAAATAGCTTCTTATTAAAATGAAAACATTTCATGGGATTGACCCGTCGTGACAGTGCTTGTTCGACGTTCGGTCCAAATTGTGTCCCTGCCTCTTTCCAGTTGAGATTTGGGAATTCGCAACAGCGACACCCAGGTCCCATCATACCGCTTGAAACACTATTATGTACATCTATTACGATGTTGAAGGCACGTTTGTGCGTTCAGGTGCTCTTTGCAAGGCACTGCAATAATAGGGTCCAAATTGCGGCCACCACTTGTATAACATGGTGTTTGTTTTTTGAATAAAAGCACGCTGCAGCGCAACGGGTCTTCCTGCCAGAATGTCGGCAGCGTTGACGAAGATGGCATGCCTGGCTGGCGACACCTCAAGTAGTGTTTATTCAGTAGCTGGCTGTGCGTCATCGACATGCATAGTTCACTGCAAATTCAAGACGCAGGCTGAAGTTTTAACCATAGCTCGCATGTGCATGCCTTTGCGCTGTATGCAGGCCTGCGCGCGAGCTTGTGAAGGAGTCTCAGCAGATGCCTGCTGCTGCTGTCTGTGCGTTATCAGCATGCTTAGTTCACTGCAGATTCAAGCCGCAGGCTTCAGTTTGAACTCATAGCGCTGCTGTGCATCCTTTGCACTGCCTGCAGGCCTGCGCGCGAATTGGTCAAGGACTCGCAGCAGATGCCTGCTGCTGCTGGCGAGGTGCTGGCAGCCTGCCAGAGCCTGGTGCTGGTTGATGGGGAGGTCATCGGAGACCCCTTGGAGAAAGCAGCACTGGAGGTATGTAATAGAGTATGACAAGCACAGACCATAGGCTGCAGGGTTGGAGAGTGGCATTGCATCTGCAGCAAGTTGCATTCAGCCGTGCTGGTGGACGGGCAGGTGATCGGAGACCCCTTTGGGGAGGCAGCACTGCAGGTGAGAAGACTATTTTTGCCTCTGAAGCAGGCGCAGAATATAGGCTGCAGGGTTGCACAGAATATAGGCTGCAGGGTTGCACAGAATATAGGCTGCAGGGTTGCACAGAATATAGGCTGCAGGGTTGCACATAATATAGGCTGCAGGGTTGCACACTGGCGCTGCATCAGCATGGAGTTGCGTGCAGCCTGCCAGAGCCTGGTGCTGGTTGATGGCGAGGTCATTGGAGACCCCCTTGAGAAAGCACCACTCGAGGTGGGTTGCAAACGTGCCAATTTTGCTGTGCTTTCATCAGCTGCTGGTGCTGGTGGGTCGGGATCGCACTTCATTGTCTAGTCTAGAATCAGCGACCCTGCAGGTTTGCTGAGCTGCATGACATTGCTCTGCCTCGAGCTATGGCAGCAACGCAGTGATGTCGTGCACCCAAATCGGACGAGGTGGCTTGCGCTCGTATGCAGTATATGCGTGCATCTCTATTTGGCCATTGAACTTTGGAGGCGACCTGTCAAAACCCTGCGTTGTAACACCTGTTATTGCCACAGGCCTCCCTCAGAGCTACAGCAGTGACGTGGCGCTTTGGAACTTGCTATATATCTAGATTCCAAAGCCCTCGACTTCAACTTCCTTTCAAAACCCTGCAATTCAACACCTGTTATTGCCACAGGCCTCTTGCTGGAGCTACAGCAGTGACGTGGCGCTGTCACATGACAAGAAAACACGAGCAACCGTGGTGCAGCGCTACCACTGCCTGCATATTTTCCTGGCCACTGGTATGTTTATCATATCTGATAAATATGTCTGGCGCCTGTCCTGCGTTCAACTGCCAACAGGCCTCTCGCTGGAGCTACAGCAGTGACGTGGCACTGTCACATGACAAGAAGACGCGAGCAACCGTGGTGCAGCGCTACCAATGCCTGCATTTTTCCTAGCCATCAGACTCAAGGCCACTGGTACGTAATTCATATCTGATAAATGTGTCTGGCTCCTGTCCTGCTGCTAACTGCCAACAGGCCTCCCGCTGGAGCTACAGCAGTGACGTGGCGCTGTCACACGACAAGAAGACGCGAGCAACCGTGGTGCAGCGCTACCACTTCAGCAGCGGCCTGCGACGCATGAGCGCCACTGTGTTGCTTGAAGAAGAGGATGCTCCGCAGCCACGGCCCATGGCTCTTATGAAAGGAGCACCAGAAGTGGTGCGGCAGTTCCTGAAGCAGGTGGGTCGCCACTTTACATGCCTGGCTTGCAGTGCGTGCTGCAGATAGCAGCAGGGTGTGTCGCATTGCCTGGTGTATTTTGTGGGTATGAGCGCCACTGTGCTGCTTGAGGAGGAGGATGCCACGCAGCCACGGCCCATGGCTCTGATGAAGGGGGCGCCAGAGGTGGTGCGGCAGTTCCTGAAGCAGGTGGGTTACTAGCATCATGTGTGTGCCTGGCTTGCAGTGCTTGCTGCATATAGCAGCAGCAGAGTGTGTCGCATCGCCTGGTGTATGTTGTGTGTGTGAGCGCGACTGTGCTGCTTGAGGAGGAGGATGCCTAAGCCAATGGCTCTCATGAAGGGGGCACCAGAGGTGGTGCGGCAGCTCCTGAAGCAGGTGGGTTGCCACTCCATGTGCCTGGCTTGCAGTGCTTGCTGCTGTATGCATCTGATGATGATTCTGGTTGATGGGAGTGTCATTGTGGCTGCTTAATCATCCTCGTGAGGAGGAGGAGGCCTCGCAGCCGATGGCTTTGATGAAAAGAGCGCAGTAGTGGTGTGCAAGGTCCTCAAGTAGGTGGGTTGCTGCACTTTGTGCTGCAAGTTGAATGTTTGATGTTGCATGGTGGTTGCTGGTGAGCATGAGCACCCTCAAGGCTGTCATCCAATGCTACAGTGGCCATAAACATACATCGTTGGTATATATGTACGGAGTTTGTTGTACTTCACAACATGCAGCAGGGTCTTTCATCCAGGCCCATCCCAGCAGAAGTGGGGGCGCTGGGTTCCAAACCCTGCAACAGCATTGCTGCTCGTGCTTTAGCGCCCTGCTGGCTGCTTTTGCAGTGTCAGCAGGCTAAGCATAGGCAGCAACATCTCCACCTGTCTCCCCATGGCTCCTTGCGCTGTGTACCTGCACATTCCCCATGTGCACCTACTCGTGCTATGCTGCACACATCATTCAGCTCCAGCAGCGCATTTGCGTGCAACCATTGTCCTGCTTGTGCAGGTGCTTGCAAACCATGTCTCTGCCCGCAAGCAAAATCACAGCTCAAGGCTTGGACACCAACAGCAAGCACATGCTGCACTCGAATTACGCATGTCTTACTAGTAGCACTTCTGCTTCTTGTCGCAGGTGCCTGCAGAGTACGACTCCACCTACAAGCACTTTGCTGCACAGGGTGCGCGCGTGATTGCGCTGGCACGCCGCGCACTGCCCACCGACCTAGACGGGCCGGAGCTGCGCAACTTGCCAAGGGAGGAGGTTGAGAGTGAGATGGAGTTCCAGGGCTTTGCCATCTTGCAGGTGAGGCATTAATCTGGAAACAACATTAGGATGAGGAAGTTCAAATGGAAGTTAGTGTGCTAGTAGCGCTAGCCCAGAGGGTGTCTTCCTGCATGTGACGCCTGGCTCCAGCGCAGGAAGTTTGGTATCATCATCTGTATGCTAGGGCTGTTGGTGTGTCGTGTTGGCGTGTTTTGGTTGCGCCCTGCCTGCCTGCTGAGCTACACAGGCCGGAGCTGCGCAACTTACCAAGGGAGGAGGTTGCGAGCTAGATGGAGTTCCAGGGCTTTGCCATCTTCCAAGTGAGGCAAAGCATTAGTCACAAATATTCCTTATGTACTTGAGATAAGCGTGCTTCTAACCCCGTGGGTGTCTTCATTGCATGCGATGCTTGGGTCCACCTCAGTATGTGTGTTTGGTTGTCAAGCTGTGTATGCTAGGGCCATTGGTGTGTCGTGTTGTCGTGGCCTGGCACGCCGCGCGCTGCCTGCTGACCTAGACGGGCCGGAGCTGCGCAACCTGGCACGTGAGGAGGTTGAGAGCGAGATGGAGTTCCAGGGCTTTGCCATCTTCCAGGTGAGGCATTGGAATTGAACAGCATTATATTTGAAAAGGTTTGAGTTTGTCATAGCCCAGAGGGTGTTTTCCCACATGCAATGCGTGGCTATATTGCAGTAGGTTTGGTTGTTGTATTGCATACGCTCTGGCTGTTGGTGTGTCGTGTTGTCGTGGCCCTGCCTGCTGAGCTGCCAGGCCGCAGCTGCGCAACCTGCCACGGGAGGAGGTTGAGAGTGAGATGGAGTTCCAGGGCTTTGCCATCTTCCAGGTGAGGCGCAGCATACAGAAAAGATAAAGAAAAGGTCATTGATGTGCTACTAGCCCAGTGAGTGTCTTGTTGCCATATGTTGCCTGGCTCCAGCACAGGAAGCTGGGTGTTTTACCGTGTTTGCTATCGGGCTGTTGGTGTGTCGTGTTGCCGTGGCCTGGCACTTTGCACCCTGCCTGCTTTCTGCACCTGCGGCTGCTAAGCTAGCAGGCTGGTCACAGTCGCTGATCGCGCACCACTCATGCATCACCTCTTGCTGCTGCTGCATCTTGCTGCTGCTGCAGTGTCCCCTCAAGGAGGAGTCAGAGCCTGCACTTGCTGAGCTGGCAGCAGCCAGTCACACGCTGGTCATGACTGCTGCTGATGCGCTGCATCTTGCTGCTGCTGCATCTTGCTGCTGCTGCATCTTGCTGCTGCTGCATCTTGCTGCTGCTGCATCTTGCTGCTGCTGCTGCATCTTGCTGCTGCTGCTGATGCAGTGCCCCCTCAAGGAGGAGTCAGAGCCTGCACTTGCTGAGCTGGCAGCAGCCAGCCACATGCTGGTCATGATTACCGGTGACGCCCCACTGACTGCGGTGCATGCAGCCAGCCAGGTGCACATCGTGACAAGGCCTGTCCTGGTAATGCAGCACAAGTGAGTGCAGTGTGGAATTGGCTTGTGCCTTATTCATTGTCTTTGTGGTGTGCCACTGACTGCGGTGCATGTAGCCAGCCAGGTGCACATCGTCACACGATCTTTCCTGGTCATGCAGCACAAGTAAGTGCACATTTGAAATATACGTCACAATCTGTGGATGTTTGTGGTGTGCCACTTCTGCTGATCAAGCAGCCAGCCAGGTGCACATCGTCACACGACCCGTGCTCGTCACGCAGCACAAGTGAGTGCACAGAACTGCACACCAGGCCCGCTGGAGGCAGATGCTGTACACATTGACACAAAGCACCAAACTTAAGTCACCCCTCTTTTCATTTATGCATAAGCTTGAGGCAGTAGGTGATGACCCTGGTGCAACTTGTGCGCCCCAGGCTCGCAGGAGGCTGATGCTGCACACAAGACACGTGTCTGTACACAGCACCGTTTTTAACGCATGATTGTCATGTTCAAATGCAGGCTTGAGGCTGCTGGTGACGGCCCTGGCGCGTACCACACCCCGGGCTCGCAGGAAGCTGATGGCGAGTTTGAGTGGGTGTCACCGGATGAGTCAGCACGCATCGCCTACAGCAGGAGCTGGGATGACCTGCTGCTGCTGGCTGCAGAGTATGACCTGTGCCTAACAGGTGCGCTGGAGTAACATTGATTTTCAGGTAGAACTGTAGAGTTCCATGTCAAGTATGATGCGCACTACGTATGCAGGCGCTTGGAATGTATCGAGATGTGGCAAAGGTAAGGGGCTGTGAGTTGTAACGAGTACGGTTAGCAGGAGGTGGGATGACCTGCTGCTGCTGGCTGCAGAGTATGACCTGTGCCGAACAGGTGCGGAGCTTGAGTAACATCATATTTTCAAGTAGGACTGCCTTGCCAATTGGCTTGCAAGCTGTAATGCTGTGTATTGCCAGTAGATTGTATTTTAGTATGGGGTGTACCACTTTGCGCCTGCTGCGCTGGCCCTCGATATCAGCAGTGGCCCAACTGCAAGCGCTGCTAGTGTTGCTTTCTGCGCGCTGCCACCTTGTGCATTTCTGGTGTAAAACACAGCCTGGTGTGTGCAATCTTTTGCAGGTGACGCGCTGGCGCACATTGAGGGCTGTGGGTTGGGCCGAAAGGTCATCCCCCTGGTGCAGGTCTTTGCGCGTGTCAGCCCTGAGCAGAAGGAGCTGGTGCTGCAGGTGCGCCTGTAAATGAAAGCAGGCCAGCAGCAGCTGCAGCATCCTGCCTCACATGGAGGTGCCAGCCACAGCTGCTGCTGAGTGAGCGGAATTGCGTATCAGCTGTGGCAGTTGCCGCTGCAGTGTTAGTTGTGCATGCGTTAGCCCTGAGCAGAAGGAGCTGGTGCTGCAGGAGCGTGATGTGCACATACAATGATGGCCGCTAACCTGCGATCAAGGCAGGCCAACAGCAGCTGCAGCATGCTGACACAAACGTCCTAGGCAGAACTGCTGCTGGTTGAGTGCGACTTGTGCTAGCTGTTGGAGGTATCGCGGTTGCTGCTGCTGTGGCTTTTTGTGTAAGCGTCAGCCCTGAGCAGAAAGAGCTGGTGCTGCAGGTGCGTGACGTGCACACTGTGTACGATGCTGGTTGCTTGCCTGTGATTCATGGCAGGCCAGCAGCAGCTGCGGCATACTGCCTTACACGGAGGTCTTAGCCACAGCTGCTGCAGACTGAGTGCCAGGGTTATGGCAGTTGCCGGGGCAGTGTCATCTTGTGCATGCGTCAGGCCTGAGCAAAGGGAGCTGGTGCTGCAGGTGCGTGAAGTGCACATACGATGCCGGTCGCTTGCCTGTGAGTCAGTTGCTGCGGCAATGTCATTGTGTGCATGCGTTAGCCTTGAGTGGAGGAGCTGGTGCTGCAGGTGCGTGATGTGCAGATACAATGCTGGTTGCTTGCCTGTGATTCGAAGCAGGCCGGCAGCAGCTGCAGTCTACTGCTCTACATAAAGGTCTCAGCCACAGCTGCTGCCGATTGAGTGCAAATTATACTAGCTGTTGGAATCATGGTAGTTGCCGCAGTAGTGTCATGTTGTGTATGCATCAGGCCTGAGCAGAAGGAGCTGGTGCTGCAGGTGTGATGTGCACATACGATGCTGGTCGCTTGCCTGTAATTCAAGGCGGCCAGCAGCAGCTGCAGCATGCTGCTCTACAAAAAGGTTCCAGCCACAGCTGCTGCTGATAGTGCGCAATTGCTGCTAGCTGTTGGAGGTATTGCACTTGCCGCAGCAGTGTCTTTTTGTGCATGCGTCAGCCCCCAGCAGAAAGAGCTGGGGCTGCAGGTGCGTGACGTGCATACGTTGCTGGTCCTGGTGCTTGCCTGTGGTTCAGACAGCCAGCAGCAGCTGCAGCATACTGCTCTACACAAAGGTCCCAGCCGCAGCTGTTGCTGATTTAGCGCAGCTTATACTAGCTGTTGGAGGTATGGCAGTTGTTATCATGTGCATGCGTCAGCCCTGAGCAGAAGGAGCTGTTGCTGCAGGTGCGTGACGTGCACATATGATGCTCTGGTCGCTTGCCTGTGATTCGAGGCAGGCCAGCAGCAGCTGCAGCATACTGCTACGAACAAGGTTCCCAACCACAGCTGCTGCCGATTGAGTGCAATCCATACTAGCTGTTGGAACTTGTCGGCAGCTATTGCGGCAGTGTCATCTTGTGCATGCGTCAGGCCTGAGCAAAAGGAGCTGGTGCTGCAGGTGCGTGACGTGCACATATGATGCTCTGGTCGCTTGCCTGTGATTCGAGGCAGGCCAGCAGCAGCTGCAGCATACTGCTACGAACAAGGTTCCCAACCACAGCTGCTGCCGATTGAGTGCAATCCATACTAGCTGTTGGAACTTGTCGGCAGCTATTGCGGCAGTGTCATCTTGTGCATGCGTCAGGCCTGAGCAAAAGGAGCTGGTGCTGCAGGTGCGTGACGTGCACGTACGATGCCGATCGCTTGCCTGTGGTATGAGAAAAAAGCAGGCCAGCAGCAGCTGCAGTCTACTGCTCTACACGAAGGTCCCAACCACAGCTGCTGCCGATTGAGTGAAATTTATAGTAGCGGTTGTGGAATCATGGCAGTTGCTTCGGCAGTGTCGTCTTGCGCATGTGTTAGCCCGGAGCAAAAGGAGCTGGTGCTGCAGGTGCGCGGCGCACTTGCAATGCTGGTCGATTGCCTGCAGGTGCATGGAATGTATGTTGCATTCGGGCGGCACTGTGTTTTGTGCATGCGGCATGAGCTAGTGCTGCAGGTGCTCAGTGTTCTTCTGGTGTTGGAGTTATGCAAACGCCAAAGCACACTGCGCACTTGCAGCACTAGCCCGATAGCACGTAAGTGTAGCGTCAGCCGGCAGCAGTCTGTGTTTGGGTTTGTGCAGACCCCCGAATTTGCATGGCTGTACTTTAGCAAAAGTGCTGATGCCAGCCCTGAGGTCTGCGTGTGCCTCTTTTTGTAGTAGCATTTCCCGTCGTGTTTAGTTGTTGGATTGACCCACCCTGCCTGTGTGTTTTTTCCGACTCCAGGACACCCCTTCTTGCTGCTGCCATTGTGTTGATCCTGCGGTATATCTGTGTTGTCTGCTGAGTGCAGACACTGCCTGCTGGCGGCTGGGTCATGCTGATCTTTAGTTCCGTCACCAACGCTGCTGCCTTTGTGTTGATCCTGCATTATTTCTGCGTTGTCTGCTGACCGCAGACGCTGCGTGCCGGCGGCAGGGTGACTCTGATGGTTGGTGATGGCACCAACGACGTGGGAGGGCTGAAAGCAGCGCACGTGGGCGTAGCACTGCTGGCACCAAGCCTGGCTGAACTCAAGGTGAGCTTGCGACTGCAGGCTGTGTCGGAGCGGGAGGCGGCAGTGCAGCAGGCACAGGAGGAGCTGCATGAGCTGCTGTCACAGCTGGCTGCAAAGCCAGCTGAGATTGAAAGAGTGAATCATTGAGCTACGCGTGGTGTGCTGAAACTGAACACCTTCGTAAGATGACGGAGATGGGGTGTATGACGATGAACAAACCCGATGCTGATGCTCAAAACCCGGAAAGAGCTGTTATGTTATGTTGCTGCTCACCATTATTGTCCGCTGGTGCGCCTGTACTATATTTCCCACTGCAGAAAAAGCTCAGCTCAATCATGCATTCAACCATGTGCCTTCCACTGCGTTGCGTTGCACCGCAGAAAAAGGCCAAGGAGAGGGGAGAACGGAAAAGCAGGAAAGCAGCAGCAGCTGCTGCTGGCGGCAGCGCCAACAGCAGCCATCAGCAGCAGGGTGCGCTCGTGCCAGCGGGGGAGCGAGCAGCAGCAAAGGCAGGCCGCACGCCGCCAGCTCATGCTCATGCTGGTGGCGCTGCTGCTGCTGCTGCTGCCGCTGGTGCAGCTGGGGCTGTTGCAGGCAGTGAGGCTGCCAAGAGCAAGAAGAAGGGTGAGCCAGCAGGACCTGCAGGAACCATAAGAATTACAAGACTCCATGCATGATGTGACAAGCGTTGCATGTGTTGGTGTAACATACAGGCTGTTGCAACTCTGCAGTGTCACCCCTACCACATATGACTTGTTACACCTGGCTTGGCTGCATCCTGCATCGTGCAGGAGAGAAGCTGAAGCCTGTTGAGGCGCTGCCGGAGCAGTACAATGCAAATGATTTGTTCAAGCATGATGATGAAAATCTGGCTTGACTGCTTCTGTTGCTGCAGGAGAGAAGCTGAAGCCTGGTGAGGCGCTGCTGGAGCAGTACCGGGCAGCAGGCAAGCCGGTGCCTCCCTCGCTGCAGCGCATGGCGGCGATGCTCGACAAAATGGAGGAGGACAGCGCGCAGGTGCGTTCTGTGGTTTGACGACTTTGCAGCTGGGGCGCTTCACACGCATATGTGCCACCAAGAACAGATTTTTTCGTTTGTGATGCTGCCGGTTGCGGTTCTGCCAGTGCGGCGGACGTACTGGTGGTGATGCGACTGCTGCCAGCGCATGGCAGCGATGCTCGACAAAATGGAGGCGGACAATGCGCAGGTGTGTGCATGTTTGTGTGTTTAGTTTATGTTTGCTCTTGTGGAGCTGGGACGATTTACATGCATATGTAGCATCCTGTGACTTGTTCTCTTCCGGTGTGTGATGCTGCCTGTTGTTGTGATGCTGCCATAGCGGCAATGCTCGACACATAAAGGAGGACAACGCGCAGGTGCGTGTGTGTTCGTGTGTTCTGTGGATTTTGCGGCTGTACAGCCGGGGCGCTTCACACGCATATGTGGTGTCTAACGGCAAAGTTCTCTAGTTTGTGATGCTGCCTGTTGCGGTTTTGCCGGTGTGCAGTACGTGCTGATGGTGATGCAACTGCCGCCAGTACACTAGGCACACCCGCAGCCTGCCTTGTAGACGGTTGACATGTGCCGACACACACCAAGGTGAAACATACATCTTTGTGCTGGCAGGACGTGCCAATGGTCAAGCCTGGCGATGCTTCCATGGCCAGCCCTTTCACTGCAAAGGCATCCAGCGTGGCGCCAGTCACAGACATCGTGCTGTCTTGTTGTTGACGCATCTGTATGTGCTGCCTATGCTTGCAGGATGTGCCGATGTTGACGCCACTGCTGCCAGCACCCTCAGCACACCAGGCACAGCCGTAGCCTGCATACAATTACATAATCATGTGTGCCGACAATTCACTATCTTGGTCTTCGTGCTTGCAGAATGTGCCAATGGTCAAGCCTGGTGACGCCTCAATGGCCAGCCCCTTCACTGCCAAGGCATCCTGCGTAGCGCCAGTCACAGACATCTTGAAGCAGGGCCGCTGACACATCTGTCTGTGCCTGTCATGGCTTGCAGGACGTGCCAATGGTCAAGCCTGGTGACGCCTCAATGGCCTCGCCCTTCACTGCCAAAGCCTCCAGCGTAGCGCCAGTCACAGACATCTTGAAGCAAGGTCGCTGCACGCTGGTGACCACAGTGCAGATGTTCAAGATCCTGGGGCTGCTGTGCCTGAGCACTGCGTACGCGCTGAGTGTGATGTACCTGCAAGGAGTGAAGCTCAGCGATGCACAGGTGCGGTTTGTAGGGTCCACAGTGCGCGGTTTAGGGCTTGGTGTGAGATGTGAATTCCAGGGGCTGCTGAGCGAGCTGCGTGTGATGTACCTGCAGGGAGTGAAGCTCAGCGATGCACAATTGAGCTGCGGGTACGGGTGTGACACGAGTCGTGTGAAGCTTCCTCGTCAACATGTCGCCTGCGTAGCCTGAAACAGACCACCTGTCTCGGGCTACTCACGCAGCATGTTGACGAGAAAGATTCAACAACTCGCGTCACATCTGCACCCACGACCCACCTAAGGCCGAGCAGCAACTGGCACACTGTGTGGATGCACCTTGTGCATACAGGCCACGCTGTCGGGGGTGCTCACAGCCGGCATGTTTCACTTCATGAGCAACGCCAAGCCACTGCTGTAAACTTATGTATTGGCGTGCTGTTACCTGGTCTGTGCTCTTGCTACTGTGAAGCAGCAACGCACAAGCACTCGTGCACTCATTGGTTGTAACGCTGCACCAATCAGCACGCTTTCCGCCTCTCGTCACATGCAGGCCACACTATCAGGGGTGCTCACAGCCGACATGTTCTGGGTCATCAGCAATGCCAAGCCGCTGCTATGCAGCACTCACGAAAGTATGCAGATCCTGACGCCAAGCCGCTGCACAACGTCTGCCTTTTTGCAGGCCACGCTGTCTGGAGTGCTCACGGCCGGCATGTTCTACTTCATCAGCAATGCCAAGCCGCTGCCGCAGCTGAGCCCTGTGCGCCCGCACCCCTCTATCTTCTGCGCCTACTTCTTCGCTAGCCTGCTGGGCCAGTTTGCGCTGCAGCTGGGCTTCCTGGTAGTCATGTACAGGTGGGTAGGGTGAGGTCATTTAGGGGGGTGGATGTGTTATTCTGGCAGCATCATGTAACAGTTTGACGCTATAACGTTAGGGTGTGACAAGCATGTTGCTGGACCAGTTTGCGCTGCAGCTGGGCTTTCTCGTGGTCATGTACAGGAGAGAAAGATGAAGCAATCTGTCTTCAGGGTTTGACCCCGTCATGATGTTGAGAGGTGCTACATGGCTGTGAACATTTGAAGATGTATTGTTACAAGTAACAGTACAACCGTTAGGGTGTGACAAGCCTGCTGGGGCAGTTTGCGCTGCAGCTGGGCTTCCTCGTGGTCATGTACAGGTGGGCGGGATGAGTAGATTATTTCTGTGTTTTTTAATGTGTTATGGTGTTGAGAGGAACTACATGGCTGGCAAGTGCAAAAAGTTGAAAATGTATGTTTACGCACCCCTCCATCTTCTGCGCGTACTTCTTTGCTAGCCTGCTGGGCCAGTGCGCTGCAGCTGGGCTTCCTGGTGGTCATGTACAGGTGGGCAGGATAAAATTATTCATATCTGTGTTTGTACCGCGTTTTTGTTGATGTGCTGAATGACTGGGAAGTGCAAACAGTTGAAGGTGTATCGTTACCCGGTGGACACTATGATGTTGGGCTGCGACGACCCCGCACCCCTCCAACTTCTGCGCATACTTCTTTGCGAGCCTGCTGGGCCAGTCTGCGCTGCAGCTGGGCTTCCTGGTAGTCATGTACAGGTGGGCAGGATAACGTCAGTTGAATCTGTGCTTTTTGCGGCATCATACAGCAGTATGACGTCAGGGTGTGACAAGCCTTCTAGGGCAGTTAGTGCTGCAGCTGGGCTTCCTCGTGTTCATGTACAGGTGGGCAGGATGACGTTGTTTAGTTCTATTATTTTACCAATAACATCAGCTGAACTCACTGCAAGGCCCACTTGAGCAGCAACAGTTTGCAGTGAGTGTACTTCTTCTCAAGCCTGCTGAGGCAAGTTGCGCTGCAGCTGGGCTTCCTCGTGGTCATGTACAGGTGGGCAGGATGGCGGTTTATTCAATGACCATCCTGTGTTATATATATCACAGCATCAGGTAAAAGTATAATGTTAGGGTGCAACAAGCCTGTTGCTGGGTCAGTGTGCGCTGCAGCTGGGCTTCCTCGTTGTCATGTACAGATGGGTGACTAGAAACGCGATGTTAGGAACCATGAATGAATTTGCCCTGCCAACAGGAGTGTGATGTCATCTTGATTCATTGATATTGGTTGCATGATTGTGGGCTGCAAGGGTTTTGATATGTCTGAGTAGGACTGATGACCAAATCTGCTGTACCGCACATGCAGAACTGCTCTGGCTGTGATCGTCCGAGCAGGCCCAAGACAGTGCGTCAGCCTTTGTTGATAGGCTGAATCATTGTACCTCGAAGATGTGCTTACACTGTGGCTGTTGCCTGTTCTACTGCACTTGCAGGACTGCTTTGGCTGTGCTGCCGTCCGAGCAGGCCCAGGACAGCGAGTCAGACTTTGCGCCAAATCTGGTCAACAGCATCTTCTAAGTTTGACTGATGACCGACTAACAGCTGCTCTGCTGTGCTGCATTTGCAGGACTGCTCTGGCTGTGATGCCGTCCGAGCAGGCACAAGACAGCGAGTCAGACTTTGCACCCAATCTGGTCAACAGCATCTGCTACCTGGTGCAGCAGATCGTGCAGCTGACCACGTTTGCGGTCAACTATGTGGGCCACCCCTTCAACACGAGTTTGACCCAGAACGCGGGCATGATCAAGAGCTTGCGCTACAGTGCGTGCTTCCTGGCGCTGCTGGTCAGCGAAGCAGTCATGCCACTCAATGAAAGGTGAGCGCGTGAGATGACCCACAGCGTATGCCTGATAATGTCCTAGTGCGTGTGGATTGTGTGGCTTCTTGACTTGGGCGTGGTTACAAAGCACAGCATCCTTGCTGTCCTGTTGCCTAGCTGCACCTTGCGAAATTATGAAGTTCAAGCACGTGCTCCCCCCCTCCCTCCCGGTCCCCTTCCTCCACCATGTTCCAACCTACTACGTGTGCCCTGCGTTGCCGGCTACTGCCCCTGGTTGCCGCAACTGCAGTTTTGGCCTAGTGCACATACCAATCGAGATGCGGCTCTACCTCGTGGCCGGCTCGCTGGTGGTCGTTGTGTGCAGCCTGTTCTGGGAGCGCAGCTTGCGGCAGCTGTTTCCTGCAGCCACTCCCCCCAGCAAGGGCTACATGGTACACAGCAAGCAGCTTGCACAGCTGAAAGCACAGCGCTCGAGAGCACGCAAGGACGAATGAGCCTGTTGGACAGCTGCATGCAGAAGGGCGTTCGTGTGGCGGGCAGCTGCAGATGTGTGACCAATCCGTGCTGTGGGTTGAGAGTTGATTGCCACTACGGTAGTGCTGTGTCCATGGTTATGGGCTGCAAGGGCGCTGCAATGCGCAAAAGTGCGTCTGAAGCAGTAGTGCATAGCAGTGCTGGTGTGCCGAAGCACACCAACAAGCTTGCACAGCAAGACTCTTCTGACAAGAAGGGTGACAGATGCAAATGGTCTGCTGCTGAGCCTCATACGCTGACGCCGCAACCTCGCAATGTTCGAACAACAATTTGCACTGTCCGTACGCTACTTGCCCCTGGATGCGAAGTCACCGTGGGTGCAGTGAGAGTTGCAGCCATGGCAGCTCGTGCTCAATGACTTACTTCATTGAATTGTATATGAACGAAATATGAAGCTACGGTGCATATCACGTGTGTGCTTGCACACACGTGATATGTTGTTCCAGAGGTGCGACTCGCACCGGCGGTGTGCCAGCTCTGTGTCGCTTCAACATCATGAAGCTACGGTCACTAATAAAGCTTGTCATATGATGCTAATGCAAAGCAAGCCAGGTTATGCAGCAGGTAACATCTTGGCACCCCAAATAGACAACCACTCTCGGTGAATGTTCTTCAGGCATCACAAACTTGCGACCGTGTAGTGCCAGGCATGCAGCATGCTGAGCTGCACACCCCACATGTTGCAAATGCAGGCTTGGCAGTGCTCGGAGCCGACAGTCTGTGCAGCTAGAGCTGGAGCTGCCGTTGCTGGAGCACCCCCTGCTGCTGTTCACTGACTCAGCCATGATTGCAGATGCACTGCTGCTGCTACATGTAATGCTAGTGCCGTGCAGGCTTTGCAGTGCTTGAAGCAGACAGCCTGGAGCTGCCAATGCTAGACACACCACCAGCAGCCCCCCCTGCCGCTGTACGCTCACTCAACCGTGCCCCAGGCCTTGCGCCTTCTGCTGCAGTCAACCCCCCAGGTGAAAAGCTGCCAGACGACCTCACTCCACTAGCAGCAGCAGCACTAGCAGGTGATGCTGGCAGCAAGCCAGATGCCAGTTTAGTAGGACTCGGGCTGCTGCCTCTATCATTACCACCACCAGCTGCTGCTGCGCTGCTGCTGCTGCTGCGAGGGGTGCTGCTGCTGCCTGCGGCATCTGCATCTGCTGCTGCTGCTGCTGCTGGGGTGCGGCGTGCCTGGCCAAGCTCTACTTGAGCTGCCCGTGATGCAAAGTTAAGTGACGACAGGCTCTCACTGCATGAGGCAGGCTCGGGTGACAGGTTGCACACTAGCAGCACTTTGCTGCTGCCACACAGGCTGTCCTGAAGCACCTGCACACGTCATCATAACACAGGCATACTCATATTTACGAGGGCATGTAAGAACACAGGCAGCCATCATGTAAGAAGCTTCAGCTTGGAAGTGGTACCGCATGAAAACACTTCGCCTGCCGTACACACAACTAAGCAGCGTCATAGCAACATCTGCAGCTCAGCAGCAGCACGTGCCTGCGTAAGCTTGCTGTTGCGGAAGGGGATGTGTGCGCCACGCCGCTGCAGCGCAGCTACCACGCCCCCCAACGCACTGAGCGACTTGTTGATCGCTTGCGCCTCCTTCAGCTGCTGCCCAGTCACCTCACTCTTGTCCACACGCTCAGAGCCTGCACCAGTAGCAGCAGCAGCAGCAGAACAGTAGGCAGACTGCTTGTCAGTCCCAAGCAGGCAATCACGGCAACAGCTGCAATGGCACGAGGGAGAGCACAGCAGCATAAGCGTGCCGCACATAGCCCAGCCAACATGCTTTGTGCGCAGCCCTTGATAGGAGTTCGAACGGCAAAAAGTCACCTGCCAGGTCCACCAAGTGCATCATGGTGGTGAATGCCTTGCCGTCCCGCACACACTGCACCTTCTCCATGTCAGATTCACAAACAGGCACGTACAGCTGCAGCTGCAACGGCACCCTAACATCCTCATGGGTTCATCACCACAAGAGTGCTGTCAGATTATACTCCCAAATCCCACCTGCTAGATCCACGAGGTGCATCATGGTGGTGAAGGCCTTGCCGTCTCGCACGCCCTGCACCTTGACGCTGACCAGCGCATGGCTGCGGCTGCTGGCCGCGTTCAGCGCGGTCGCTGCGGTCGCGCGTGCGCGCGCACCCTCCCGTAGTGCTGCCTGCACCTCTGCTGTGTTGGACACCCTGCGCCAGACAAGCCCAGGCACCCTGCACAAACAAACGCACAGCAGAATCGTGCGAAAAATGTCTAAAGCAACGCAGCGTGCTGTATGGGCATTACCGACAGATGGTGATGCAGATGCAAACGCGCATATATGCTGTCATTTCAAGCAAAGAAGCTGGCAGCCTGCAAAGCAGTTCTACACACACCTGTCCATGCTAGGTGGCAGCTCCCCTGCAGGCAGGCCAGACACCTCCACAGTGTGTGCTGCTGCAGCAGCCGCCACTGCTGCTGCTGATGCAGCGCCGCTGCCGCCACCCATAGAGGCTGACATCGCCAGCAGGTCACGCACTGCTTCGTTGTAGATCTCCAGCATCGCCACGTGGAAGGACCAGGAGTGGTCAACCTCGTCGGCAGCTATGGAGAACAGCTCCTGCAAACAGTGCAGCAACAGCTATGGTTGTTGCAGTACGCAGTTTTTGCTCGGCTGCCTGCAATGACACCCTCTCAGACAGCAGTCAGCCGTGTCTGCAGTGTTTCAGAGCAACTCCCGCAGGAGCAAACCCAGCCAGATTGCAAAGCAACACTGCGCACCTGCAGCGCACGCGTGTTGATGCCTGGGTTGTCTGCAGGGCCGTCCATGGTGAACGTCTTGCCGCTGCCGGTCTGGCCGTATGCAAAGATGCATACGTTGTAGCCATCAGCACAGGAGCGTACCAGCGGTGACACCTCCTCAAATACCTGCCCAACAGCAACAGCAGCAACAACAGCAGCATGTCCCTGCTTCAGTGCATGCTGCTAACTTGTAGCTCAAGCACTCGGACGGACACTGCTATGTGGCTAGCTCACACATGTTGGTGCTAGTGTTTAAACTGACTTGCACGCGCAAGCCCAGGTGGCATGTCGTGACGAGTGCCATGTGTGACGGGGTACGACAGGCATGTGTGTGTCAGGCAGACACACACTTCAAGTGTTCACCTGCTGCTGGCTCAGGTAAAGGGCAACGATTTCATCAAATGCTTGCCACAAGCAGGCTGCTTGCTTCACATCTACAATACGCTTGTGGTTGTCCTCAGGAGCGCCAACAGCAAGTGAAGATAGATAAGCTTCGCACACAGATCTGATGCCAGACACCTTGCGCCTGCTGCTCGCCGCTCACCTGCTGCTGGCTGGCCTCAGCAACTTGAAAAGCAATATTGGATCTCAACCGGCTAGCGCTGTTTGTAATGTAAAGTTCAAGCTATTGTTGTTTTCTCGTCATAGCACTTCAGTGTAGTATCACACCAGGAAGTGATGCGTTTCAGGCTCTTCACCGTTCATCAGGCTGCTCACCTGCTGCTGGCTGGCCTCAGGAGCAAACACAGCATCAAACTCAAACTCGCGCTGCCGCACAGTTGATGCATCATGCACTGCCAGCAGCCCCTCCAGTGGGTAGCTGATGCAGCTGCCGTGGTTGGCACCAAAGGCAGCAGCAGCTGCAGGGCTGCGGCTGGGTGAGTGCTGCTGCTGATGTGGTGGACGTACGCGACACATCACACGGATGTTGCCGCGCAGCACCTGCGGCAGCCGCAAAGTTGCTCATGATCAATATGTTTAGATGGGCCAGGAGGGGTGAGGCATATTACGCAGGACAGCTCATGCAAGCATGGACGGCAACATGTGAGCGCTGCAGCAGTCCATGCACAGATCTGCTGCAGTCCACAGCGTGCACTGCAATGCTGCCTCATCATCATACAGGTAAGTTTCACAGCGCGCTGTTGCGTGCTGAGAAACTTTACGTGCATGTTGATAAGGCAGCATGGCAGCGCACGCAGTGGACTGCTGCAAATCTGTGCATGAACACTGCTGCTGCTGCTGCACAACATGAATGCTGCTGCTGCTGCACAGCATGAATGCTGCTGCTGCTGCTGCTCCGAGCGCACCTGCAGCTGCTCGTGCAGCCTCCTCCTCACAGCCCGCTCCCGCATGAACTTCTCCTCCCAGCCTGATGCTGCGCTGGTGGCGGCAGCAGCAGCAGCACTGGCGGCAGCTAGCTGCTGCTGCAGCGAACTAACCTGCTGCAGCTGGGCATGCAGCTTGTCACGCTCGTCAAGAGCCTGGAGGCAAGAGCACCAGCAAGCAGCAGATGCCGACATCGTCAGGTTTGCCAGCACACACGCTGAGCTCATGTGTGCTGGCGTGAGTCTGAATGCATAACCACTGCGCTCCGCTGCCGTGTTGCTATGCCCTGATGCGTTTCAGCTCTCACATCTGCTAGCTGCCTCAGCGTTGCATGCTGCCAGCTGGCCATCACCAGATGCTGTATTGCTTGCCATCTCTACACGCGGCAGCAACTGGCCCATCACCAACCAGGCACAGGTAGCTGCCCAGCCCTCCCGTCTGGTAAAAAAGGAGTAATCCTCTACTCCTGTGCACACATCAGGTGTCGAACACCAGCCGCAACACCACAGTTACTCCCCATGCTAGATACGCAGGCAATTAATCTTGAGTCAAGGCCTTGCCGCCACCCACCTGCTGCCGCTCCTGCAGCGCCCTGTCCCGCTCCGCCTCCACGTCCGTCAGCTGCTGCCGCAGTGCCGCCAGCTCAGCGCTGCGTGCTGCCAGCTGCCCCGTCAGCAGCTCGCCCACTGCGCGCATCTTCTCCACCTCGCTGCTGCTGACGTCTGACCAGATCTGCGCTTGCTGCCGCATGGCCTCCAACTCCTGCAAGTGATGCCATGCGAAGATAATCATCCTGTTGGCTATGATCAAGTTGGTGTGCACATGACGGAAAAAGCCAATAGCTGCAGGTGAAAGCCAGCGCACCCCCTCTCAATATGGCTGCATGTGCCAAGCCACTGAGAGTGGTGACAGACAAACACATGCAGGTGATGCCAAACCAGGGTGAGAATCATGCTGACTAGAAGATTTATTCAAGCATGGAGTGCACATGATGGGAAAAGCAGCAGGTGCAGACGAAAAGCGACTCACCCACTCGCTATACGGCTGCATGTGTCAAGCCCCTAGAAGAAGCACAACTGCATGCTGTACACGTAGTGCCTGGCTATCCACAACCCTCCACAAGTGCATGCTGCTTTCATGCCTCTGGCTGCAGGCTGCACTTGAGCTGGCTGTCGTAGCAGCCATCTGGCGCGCTATTGGGCACTACACGCACACCAGCATGCCGATGCGCAGCTGCCGCACAAGCGTTGTTGCCAAACCAACAGGTATCACATCCCATGATGGGACTCCTATCAACGCACCTTGTGCATGCTGCTGCCCTGCCGCTGCATGCCCTCCAGGCTGGCCTTGGTGGCAGCCATCTGGCCCGCTCCTAAGCAAGAGACACATAGATGCATGCTGCGCACCTCACTCTGATACATCCTGACTGGTCAAATGCGCGTCCCACAACCTCACCTTGTGCATGCTGCTGCCCTGCCGCTGCATGCCCTCCAGGCTGGCCTTGGTGGCGGCCATCTGACGTGCTACTCGGCCCAATGGACAAAGAAACGCACAAACGCACAGTACTGCGCAGCTACCACACAAGCATTGTTCCAAACCAGCAGGCATCCCACAGCCACACCTTGTGCATGCTGCTGCCCTGCCGCTGCATGCCTTCCAGGCTGGCCTTAGTGGCAGCCATCTGGCCCTCAAGCTCATACTTGACGCGCCACGCTTCCAAGTTCTCACTCTTGAGCTGCTCCACCTCGGCTGCCAGCTGCTCCGCTGCCGCCAGCTGCTGCTGCAGCTGCTGCTGGGCTGCCTGCAGGAACACCAGCAGAGCAGCCCAGCATGCCGCAAGTGCTTCACAATGTTTCCGCCGTTGCTTTTCCTTGTGCAGTGGCTCTACACTGAGGAAGGCAGCATGTGCAGCCGAGCCTCGGAATCATATGCAACGTGGGCAGCTGTTGTGGCAGCTTTTATAACAGCTTGTTATGTTCACCTGCGCTGCCTGCACTTTGAGCTCCGCCTCCATGAGCCGCTCGTTGGCCTCAGCTAGTGCAGCACCAGCAGCCTCCTGCACCCGCTGCGAGAGGTCACCGGTCTCGTCATCCACGTCAGCTGCTGACAAATAGTATCTGCAGGAAGGATGTAGCATCAGCGATGTAAGGCTCACATCAAAAGGCTAACACATGGTGTGTCACTGCCGTAGAGCAAGGCGGTGTTGTGGAGTGTCATTGTAACAGAGCTGCAACGTAATGCAATGATGTAGGTGCGGATGTTCTGGCTCACGACATGCATGCCAGCAGGTGCAGCTGCTTGAAGCTGCTTGCAGGAATACAGCTATGCCAAGATGTTCAGTTTGCTGGCATCACGTGCGTCACACCTGTAGTAGTGCTTCAAGCTGCTCTTCCACTTTGGCTGGCTGCTGCTGGTGATGCTACTGCTGCCTGCTGCTCCAGCAAGTGGCGCCAGAGCAATGTTGCTGGTGCTTGTGCGCATGCCTGCTGATGCTTTTGCGCTGCTGTCTGCTGCTGCCGCTGCTGCTGATCTAGGTGTAACACTGCCTGACCCACCCTGCTGCCTCTGCTGTGGAGCTTGACTATCACCACCAGCACCAAATGTTCCTGCAAGCTGTGGCACCTGCGCCAAGCTGCTCCTGCCGCTGCGCCCGCCGCTGCCATCGCCACTGTTGTTATTGCTTCTGGTGGTGTGCCTGCTGCTGTGGTTATTGTCTGCATCCAAGCTGCTGCTGGGCGCATCTGCTGCTGCCGTTAGGGACTCCAGGGACTTGGCAAGTGAGTTCCGGACAGAGCCTAGCCAGCCGTCCCTTTTACTGCTGTTGCTGCTGCTGTTTGTTAGAAGTGTTGGCATTCCTGGAAGCTTCTCTGGGTCCCCGAGCGCTTGCAGGAGCTCCTTGTTTACTGCTGGAGCAGCAAGCGAGCTCTTGCTGGCACTCCTGGCTGAACATCATGCCAGAAACCGCACACGTGGATGGTAGAGGGAAGGTGCACACACGACAGGATGTCAAGCCAGCGATCAATCATCAATGCTGCATGCATCTAGTTGCTGGTGCTGAACGCAAGGGGTGGCACGCAGTAAAGCATCGCAGTCTGCAAGCAGCACCAAACTCAGCAGCTACTGGGTCACTCACAGTGTACAGCTTGGATAAGGTCGTTACCAGCAAGCCCTTTTTCGTATAGTTTGGTCTCCAGTTCAGCAATCTTGGCCATCAACCTGCCACATATGCCAGATGCATGTGGGAGCAGATGCACAGGCTTGAACAACGTGGGCGTGGTGCTGTGTGCTCCTGCTCTGCAAAATGGACATCGAGACTTACCTGTCTACCATCTCTCCATTTGCTGCCCCTGGCAGCGGAAACACTCCCTCGGCCATGCTTGCTGTGTTTGACGCACTGTTCTCAGCCCATCTGACAGCAAGTTCGGTTCAATATAGTGCTGAACTGAAAAGTAAATGAATCAACATAATTTATCATCAGGCGTAATGCAGTGCTGGCCTGTCCCCAGTTCAACCCATGACAAGGGTTGTCATACGGCTTTCCAGGTTGATGGCACCTTGTCGATGTTCATTACGCGATGTACGCTTGCATTCTTGACTTTCGCTAACACATTTTGGTGACATGCACGGGGCTACTGGCCGTCGCCCATGTTCACCTCTCTACGCTGTCACCACAGCTACTGCTGCTGCTGCTGCCCGCCTGCAGCTGCCGCACAGAACACTATCCAGGTTATCCATAGTCGCAGCAATGACACAGCAGAGGCGGCTAAAGCTTCCCATACCGGTCACAATCATAACAGGAGCACTGGGAGTTGGCAAGACCACAGCCATATGTGCACTGCTGCAGGTGGGTGCAGCACCACTCGCGAAGCGGCACACTGCCTCATTGCAGTGTCCCAAAATGGCACTGAGTAGGCTCTTCAGAACGCCAGTTGAGTAACTGGTGCATATGATGACAGCAGCAGCAGGATGCAAAGAAACCTGCTGGACTCTCTTGCATCATGATGGACTGATCAGTACCAGACACTCAGTAGTGCTGCTTGCTACGGTAGCAGTCAGCGGCCCATCAGTTGATCAACCAACAGCACGTAGTCCTAGCAGAAAGGGGCCAACCATAGAGGAGGTCCACTCTCAAACCACCAAGGGCGGGTTCTATCCAGCCGGCTTTGACTTGCAAACCCAACCTTTACACTGCCCCACAGAACAAGCCACCCAGCGAAGTCTGGTGCGTCATCGTCAACGAATTCGGTGCAGTAGGCTTGGATGCAGTCGCGATTGAGGCCAGCTGCCCTGACGGATCAGCAGTGGTGAAGCAGCTTGCAGGAGGATGCATGTGCTGCGTGCTGTCTGGCCCCCTCAGTGCGGCTATAGCACAGATCATCCGCCAGGCAAAACCTGACAGGGTTATCATTGAGCCAAGCGGCCTGGGACACCCCGGCGGTGAGTTTGCAGTGATTGGCCAATTACAAGTTATAAGAAGCCGCACTCTAGCACCAGCAAGCAGAGACAACCGCAAGGCTGCGCACGCATGCAAAGGTCGCAAGTGTGCAAGGCAGCAAAGTACAGCGGCACAGCAGGCAGCACCGCCAAGGAAAGAAGCAGGCAGGAAACATACAAATGCCAGCGCAGCAGCAGCAGCAGCAGCATGGAGTGCAGGTTTGGTTGTCAGGTGCAGTGTTGCACCTGCAAAGGATGAGCAGTTGCCTTGCGGCGCTAGCAGCACTTGGCCAGTAATCACAGCTGTGCTTGTGTTCTAGCATGCACAGGATAACACGCACTATCTTGTAGCACTAGGCCACCAGCTGCGTATCATGCAGGGTTTCTTTTGGGCTGTTGTTTGACATTTGAAGGTGTACACCAGCAGCGTTTGCAACAACTTGTGCCTCTTGTGGCTGCCTTGTGTTCTGCTGCTGCAGGCCTGCTAGACATCCTGCAGGGGCCCCACCTGTGCACCTCGCTGCAGCTCAACGCCGTCATCTGCTTGGTGAGCTGCCTGCTGCTGCTGCTGCACCTCACCTAGCATCATCATTTACCGTGTTTCTAGCAAGAGCAACCAAACACAAAGGAAAAGCCGCTCTCTAACCACCACATTTCAGGGGTTTCCTCACCTAGCAAGCATCCACAATATCGTCGGAGACATCAGCAGTGCCTGCTCAACATGCGGCGTTCATGAACTGCACAAGTAGCTGCAACAGCACTGCACTGCACCGCACCATGTGTTATGTCCAGTAACTGATTCTGACACACCTGCTGGCCGGCTGCGTTTGTTTGTTTGTTACTTTCCCGCCAGGTTGACCTGTCTGGGTTTGACCCAGCTGTCCTGATGGCCAACAGCACAGCAGCAGACCAGATCACAGTGGCAGATGTGCTGGTGGGTAGCAAGGCAGATGCAGCTGCACCAGGCGCTGCAGACGCACTGCAGCAGTGGGCAGCAGAGGATCTGTTCCCACCAAAGCAAGAGGTGAGTGATGTGTTTAGTTGGAGACTGAATGTTTTTAGTGCACGTAAGGCTGCCTAAAAATTGCACTGCAGCAGCTCGCAGCAGACGAGCTGTTCCCGCCAAAGCAAGAGGTGAGTGCAGAAGTGCTGAATGTTTAGTGCAGGTAAGGCTGCCAAAATCTTGGCAGCAGGGAGCTGTTCGTTCTTCAATGAGCAGAAGCCTCCTGCTGCAGAATCTGATGCTTATTATATATTCAGCTTCAACATTTTGGCCAAGCAGTTGCCCGGAACTTGCTGCTGCACTAAGCTCCACATTGGTCAAATACGCATACGCAGCGTGACGCTCTGCCATCTAGATGCTGCTGCCCTCTACCATTTGCCAAGCTCTATGCTTGAGCACCACCTGCGCCACTTAACCCCTGTCTGCTGCTGCACTTGTCCCTTGGTGTGCTGCAGGTGGTCATTTCATCACAGGGGCAGCTAGACACCTGCTGGCTTGATGCAACCAGATCAGCAGCAGCAGCTGCCCTGTTTGTCAAGCCCAGCAGCAGCAGCAGCAGCAGCAGGGCACGGCAGCAACAAGTATGGGCTAATAACAGCCGCAACAGCAGCAGTAGTTTGCAGGCAGGTTTGCAGCCGGCAGCCCAACAGGCAGGGGCTGCTGTTGTACAGGCAGAAAGTGACGCAGTAGCAGCAGCAGCAGCAGCAGCAGTGAGTGCTGCAAGTCCAGGCAAGCCCTGCAGAGTACCCGGCACAGGCCTGCAAGCAGCTGGGTGTAGCTCCTGTGGCTGGTTGTTTGACCAGCAGGACATGTTTGACCAGAAGCTGCTGCTACAGCTGCTGCAGCTGCTGCAGCCGCACGTCGTGCGTCTGAAAGGAGTGTTTAGGGTGGCGCAAAAGCAGTGGGTCATGCCGCAGTTCTTGGGGACTCCTCTCCAACAGCAGCAGCAGCATGGAAATGAGTCGTCTGGGCAAATGGAGCAGCAGCAGCAGCAGCAGCAGACGCCGTCTTGTGTTGGCAGTGCTGCTGGGCAGGAGAAAGGGTTGCAGCTACAGCCAATCTGCTACAGAGGGCCAAGTATGGTGGAGGTGATCGTGAGTGCAGCACCTGTCATTGCCGCAGGTGTCGCAGGGGATGCAGCTACTGTTGTCGCAAATCCTCTCAGCAGAGAGTTAGCAGACTTTCTGCAGCAGCAGAAGGAGCGTTGTGGTGCAGCTGCTGGCAGCAGCAACAGCAGCAGCAAGGCAGACGATGCAGCAGTAGGGGTAGGGAGGTTGACTTTGAGTTGTGCTGGCATCAAGCTGGTTGACAGCAGCACTTGGCAGATTATTGAGGATGCTCTGCTTGTCTGCTTACAGCAGAGAGATTGACTGCCGCAAACGGGCGCAGAAGTGTGCACTGCTAGCAGCGAGTGCTAGTTTGTATGCAGGTGTGAGTCAAGGCATGGTTACTCCAAGGTTTGGGGTCATGCACATGTCGAGTTGCGGGTATACACGTGGTCACTGGTGTTTTCGTTTGATCCTGTGATGCTTTCATTGTTGCCAAACTGTGCGTTCCGCTGAGGTGCTGCATACCAGCTGCATTCGCTCTCGCTCCTACAGGCGGGTCCAGGCAGCACGACGACATTTGAAAAGGCACTAAATTCACACTCTCGAAGTTTGCGTTCACTCTAGGTATAATTTTAGCAATAGCTGTCTGACTGCCGGGTAGCCACTCCAGCCTTGGACTTGGTGTCAACAGAACGATGGCTCTCGCCATCCAGAGTCGTGATCGATCCCTGGTGGTAGGAGGCTGCAGAAGACGCTTGATACGAGGACCTCGGCGAGCAGATGCGCTGCTCGGGGCGTCGGGGCCAGCAGGTGGGACCCCCAAGGGGATAGCAGCAGCAGCAGCAGCAACAGCTTCAGGCACAGCAAACACCTAGGCAAAGCGTCATACAGACGCGGTGATGCAGCTGGCTGACATGTGTAATGACATGCAAAGTGTGTATGCTGCAGGCCCTATGCGGCCGCGCCAGCCCAAAATGGAGAAGAAGAGGCAGCCGCTGCTTGCTGAGCAGCTGTGGTTTGATGAAGAACGTATCGAGGTGCGGCACTCTTCTGCTGTCTACTGTATTACACAGCAAAGCTTCTGCTTGTTTTTAGCTTCTGTCAGGTATGCAGCTGTCCCTGCGCACCACTTCCGCGGGAACCAACAGCCTGTGTTTGCCAGGGCCAGTTTGCTTGCAGCTGCAGCAGTGGTCTCCTGCAAGGTGATATGGCGTTGCTTGAAACAGACAGCCAGTAATGTTTCTGTCACCAGGATCCACAGTACTACTTCAACCTGCTATGCAAAGTAGGGTTGTCATGGGTTTTCTCATGTTGTGTGCAGGTTGACGAGTCGTTTGAGGCAGCCGAGGGAGCCCAGCTCACGCCGCATCTCAAAGTGGCCAAGCATGTTGGCAGCGGCACCTCTGCTGATGTGCACAACCTGCAGAGCAGCGACAAGCAGACAGAGCTGGTAGGTGCTGCTGTTGTAAGGCAGTGTCTTGCATACATGTACGTGTAATGTCGTAGACTGCAGGGCGTTTGCAACGTCGTTGGCGTCTGTTGTTCAGTGCCTGCAACAACAGTAACAGCGTCCACAACTAGTTCATACTATAGACGTGTGACATGTTTGCCAAATGCAGTGCTGCTTGGTTTCATGCCTTTCTGATGTCTGCAGGTGCTGAAGATGGCCAAGGCCGTGCCTGGGCAAACTCAATTGTTGGTTGTTCATCAAGACTCCCACATGAATGCAAGGTGTCAAGTCCAAATACAGTTCACTGCCGTCTCTGAATCGGGCGTGCAGGTGCTCAAGATGGCCAAGGCTGTGCCTGGGCTGCTATGGCCGTGCCATGGCTACACGTCAGATGTGTTCGTGCTGCTTATCTTCATGATGTTGCATGGCTGCAGGTGCTCAAGATTGGCCAAGGCCGTGCCTGGGCTGCGGCGTGCGTTCCAGCGCGAGTGGATGCAAGGTGTGAATATCAAACATCATTGCCATCTTATACCTTGCGTGCAGGTGCTGAAGATGGCCAAGGCAGTGCCTGGGCTGCGAGTGGATGCTGGGCCGGCAACTCAACGCGGTCGCCGCACAGGCGCCCGAGCTGGACATGATCATACCCACAGGTGCGCAGCAGCGCCACCTCTACTGACGCTGTCAGCAATGCAACATTGCAGAGATGTTGCAATGTTTTGGACAGCAGATGCAGCTGATTCCAGTGGCGGCACAGGCACCAGAGCTGGACATGATCATACACACCTGCGATGCTTGCCGTTGTGTGTGGAGCAGCTGTGAAACCCCATGCAGCTGCAGTCCTGTTTCTCAGGCGCGCCGCCTGCACCACCATCTGCAGCATGCTAGCTGTCATGAATGTCTACTATGGTTAACGTCAACGAGGCATCTAAGGTTCAGCACCATGCGATGGCTTATGCTGCGCTTTGTTGTATGTGCCAGCTGCATAATGCGGTGTCAACAAGACAAGAACAGAATACCGTCCTTCAGTGCTGGATGCTGCGCATGCGACGATATACTCATTGCACACAACACCATTGTCAGCCTGTGCTTGACACACGTTCTGCCTTGACCTGTTCCTGTGCTTGCGCATCATCTGCCGTTCCTTGGTGGCCCTTACTACAGCACAACAGCACCAGGTGAGAATTGGAGTTGCATGCATTGGTGGCATGTTAGCGGCCGCCTGTGACGCCTGCCAGCGGTTGCTGCAAACTCTTCTGCATAACTACTTGCTGGTCCCATGGAAAGGGTTTCTGCAACCTGAGCTGCCACAGCAGCACGGAGTAGTCTATTAACCTATTGATGATGCAAGCTTGGTTACTACATGCTGCACCTGAACACAATACCAGGCAGCCGTGCAACACCATCCTGCATGCTCCTGTGTGCTGCATGCCAATGTGCTTTCATGAGGCGATATTATTTGACCTTTTGTTGAACATCGCCCTGCCCGCGTGTCCTTGCATGTGCCCTTCACCGCTCTCCACCTGGCTTCTGTCTTGTCCCACAACAGCAGCAACAGGTGAGTCATGCATGTGCTTGCAATGGTGCTTGTGGCAAGGCTGTCGAACCAGCATTGCTTGTTGTTGTATGCAAAGCAGCCGTGAGACCCCATGCAGGAGCACTCATGGCTATCAAGCGCAACATGCACCGCCATCTGCAGCATGCTAGTCACTGTTGTCATGAAAGTTGACTAATGATAAGCATTAGCGAGGTTGCTGAGGATGCTGAGAAGGCAATTGGGCAGCAATTGCACGCGTGCAAGAAAAGCTGAGCAGCCGGTGTTTGCAAAGCATTTCTGTTGCTGGGGACCATGAAAAAGCATGAGCTGCCATGTCCCACTGTTCTGCAATGCTGGGGGCCCTGCAGCCTACCCTCCTCTTTCCTTGCTAGCATTACACAACCCTTTGCTTTGCCATCATTGTGATTTGCAGCCTAGGTTGAGCAGCAGATGCAGCAGCTGTTGGATGCACAGAAGCAAGACACGCAGCAGTTGCAGCAGCTGTTGGATGCACAAAAGGAGGAGGTGTTGAAGCAGTTGGCTTCTGAAGCTGAAGTTGAATCAACTGAGGAGGTGTTGAAGCAGTTGGAGCTGCAGCAGGCAGCCAAGGTGGACATGATGAGCAAGCTCATGCAGCTCGTTGTCACACAGCAGCTGAAGCCAACCTCATCTTCCCTCAAGTCAGAGCAGTACTGCACCCCTGCCATGGCAGCGTACAATGTGGCTCGGGAGGTTAATGGGGTGCAGCAGGTTCTCTGCATGGTGTCTGACCGGTACTTTCTGGACTCAGAAGTCATTGCAGGACACATGCTGAGGGTGGATTGGACACCTATGGCGGTGGGTACACACATGAGGGCCTTGCATTTGCTGCAAGAGCTAAGATCGACTTCCTTTGTTGCCTACTTTGTTGGGTGTTTACTGCCTTTGCCTTCCTTTTTGTGCTGACTTTGAGAACACTTGACCTCCCTATCTGCAGGGGTACCTGGGAGTCAGTGTCCACTCACCGCGCAACATCATCTTCATGCACAAGAAGATTGAGAAGGCTTTTGATAGGCAGGAGTGGTGCTTGCTGACGCAGCCGGATGGGACTCTACAGGTGTGCTAGAAAAATGGTATGGTTATTGTATCTTTCCTTCCCTCTTTTTTGCCTCTTGTTGCAAAGTGAATCTATCAATTATGCGGCTCTTTTTGTATGCCGTGCAGATAGAGGTCCTCAACAGTAGCCTGCTGCAGCCTCGGGGAGGTGATATTCTTTGCCCCCCAGGAGTGAAGGCTAGGACTGAGCAGGCAACTAGCATGGGTGAACCGAGGGATGCTGTTTGTGTGCGGGGCTCAAAAGACAGGCTGTGCTGGAGCCATGTCCATGGTAAGCCCCTGGTTCTACCACGTGATTCGAGCACCCTACAAGCGGTGTGCTGCTCTGCATGCCTGGGCGGCTGTGCAGACGGCAGAGGGGCGCGGCTGGAAGAAGAGGGGGGAGGTGCAGCTGCCAGATGCAGGGTGGCAGTCAACAGGTGTGGATCAGGAGCTGCTGGCACGGCTGCTACGCGATGCGGAGGGCCTGGCAGGGGAAATTGATTTCTATCAGGGCAGTGGGAGCGAGGCCCCGGTAGTTACCCCAGAGGAGAGCTACGCAGAGGGCTGAACCTTCTGCTGGTTGTCCTGGCTATGTGTTGGCTTTTTTGCCATCTTTAATGATATTTTTGGTACACCTATATTATTGCCATCCCTAGGTATCACGCAGCTAGGCACAGCAGGTACTTGCAATATAGGTGTACACACCACCGTGCAAGTAGTCTTGTGGCCGCCGCATGTACATCGATAGCCTCAGTAAAGATGAATCACCACCAACAGCAACAACAATTACATCTGATGATGCCATGCTTATGAAGATGATTCAAGGAAATGTTGTTGATCAATGCTGTACTACATGCTGCAGTTGTATCTTTATCTTTTGGGGATATCGAGCTCATGATGCATGTGCGTTTGGGTTGCTTTCTAATGATAATGATCATTGCCACTATGCCATAGCCATTGGGTTGTTTTCTGTGTGGGTGAGCGTACAACTAGATACAGCAGTGAAGCTGCTGATTTTGAAGTTCATAATATGCTACCCAGTTATGGTACCCAGTTATGCTCGGCCGTCTTGATGTTGCTGCATCTGCCAAAAAAGTCAGCACAGCCTTTATCGCTTTAGCATCGCAATGCGTTAAATGCTTTTGCAGTGCACTGTGATCTGGTGCAACGTCTGACATTCTGTGCTTGCTCGACATCGAACAAGCTGCGTTCTCCAAGGCCGAAATCAGGATTAAAGATTACGATGCGAAGTCAGATCAGCAGCTCGGGCAATCATCGGTGCCCAGTCCCTGCAAATGCAGTACTTGCGACCAGGCAGCACTTGGGAGTGCTGCAGAAGCATCGCAGAGCATGTCCGTTGCAGGCAAGCGGTGTATCATCGATAAGCGGTTTCCGTTACAGCTCTGATCCAGCTGCATGCTTGGTGATGTTGCTGCTCCTTCTGCTGAAGCTGACCTGCTGTTGCCATGCTGCTGCTGCTGTAGCATGCGCTGTTGCAGGTTGCATTATACAGCATGCATAGCTGGGACAACAATTGCATACAGCAGGTACTCAAAAAACTCTTGTAACTTTCATCTGACTGATTGGCATGTGCAGGCGGCGGATAAACCAGACAAGCTTCCTACAGACGTAGCAGCAGACCCCGTGCAACAGCAGCAGCACACAGCCGCACCCCAGCAGCCAGCAGCCCCGCAACTCCTGCAGCTACAAAAGCATAGCCAGCAGCAGCAGCAGCAGCAAGATGCTCCTGCAAGCCACCTGGCTGCAGTTCAGCCAGCCGAGCAGCAGCAGCAGCAGGTGTTTCAACTAGATGCGATCAGGGCTCGCTATGAGGTGCCTTGGGACATTTGGTAAGCAGCACAGCTGCCAAATGCATTGATCAAACCAGGGTATTCAACTCAGCTGTAGCGGATGCATCACATGGCATGCAGAGAGAGATGGTGGCGGGGGCCCTATCTAGCAATGTGAGTGCTGCATTTTGTTGCACTGTCTTTGCGATCTGCGTGTCCTGCAACTCTTCACACAGAGAGCAGATGCCATGCTGCAGCGGATCCACCATACTGCATGGCATGTGAAAAGCAGAAGCTCAGCTGCAGCGGATCCACCATACCGCATGGCATGTAGGGAGCAGATCTGCCTGCTTCTTGAAGCTCAGCTGCAGGGGATCCAATAGAAGAAGAAGGGTTACACGGTGTGTTCAAGCGGCTACGCCGCAACGGACACCAGCTGGAAAAAGGATGCTGCAAACAGCTCACCTCTGACTGTCACTCAAAAAGAGGCTTAACCCCAGAAAAACAGCCCCTGTGTGAGAGGCGTGACCTTTGTTGTAAAAGCACAAACAGTCTTTATCATCACACGGAATGTTGTTGTATCAGATAGTATCTGATCATGCAAGCAGTAGTCTAAGCAGTGTCAGTGACAGCAATCTATACATGTTGCAGTACAGGTGACGGGCTGAACTCGGGCGTCGGACATCAGCTCAGGAAAAGCAGGTCTGACTCAAGGCAGCTGATAGGAGATGCAGGCAGAGGAAAGACCAGCTGCTGAGGGTGTGACACGGCTGCATTTCACAGCAGGCCTGCAGTGACCCTACAGCTTCCATCTGAAGATAGACTGGCTGCCACTGGTGGATAAGGTGTAGAGCATGAAAACAAAGCCTAAAACATGCATACATAGGCGGTCATCTGCGAACCACACACAAGCCATTGCCACGTAACACAGTGTGCCAAGCTATTAACGGCTGATATGTGAGCAGTTGAATCCTATGTCGACGAGGCACCTGAGCTGTAGCAGCAAGTCTGCAAGTGCATCCCAAAAACTACCGACTGCCGCTCGCACTGCAACTTGTTCTACCAGCACAGGCACATTCAGCTGTTGAGAGACCGCCCAAGCCACCCTGCGGCCATGCTCAAATACATGTATGGCTGCCAAACAAGGGGATCCAATATACCACATGGCATGTAGGGAGCAGATGCAGATGTGCCTGCAGAAGCTCGGCTGCAGGGGCCGGACCATGGCATGTAGGGAGCAGATCCCATGCTGTCCTCACACACTGAAGGGTTGCCGCATCTTGCACATCCGCCCAGCTTGTATTCTGTCAATAGGTGAGGCTGGTGGCTGTGTGTTGTTTGCTGCTGCAGGGAGTTCATCCAGGTGACAGCAGCTGTGTGGGTCATCAACATGGCCATACCTTTCGCAGGTGAGGCTGCTGCTGCTGCTGCTGTATGCTGCTCTGCTGTATGCTGCGGGCTAGCTCACATGTGTGTGTGTCTGGTGATGGTGCATTTTTTCCATGCTGCTGCTGGAGCCACTGCTGCTGCTGCTGCTGCCGTGCTGCTGTATGCTGCGGGCTAGTTCACGCGTGTATGTCTGTTGATGGTGCAGTTTTGCTATGTGGTTGACTGAACAGTGTCTTTCGCTGCTGCTGCTGCTGGCATTGCTGCTGCTGCTGCTGTGGCTGCTTGTTCAGTGTTGAGCTCTGCAACCCATGTTCAAGGCGTAGAGCTGCCTGCACTACCACAAGGAGAGAGGGTGAGTCAAGCAATGACCTCACATTCGCAAAATAGGACATGTAACAGGAATGCTTCTCTTGCATGTGCTATCAGCATGCCTTGCAGCCAGCGGCAGCGGCTGTACTGCTTGTAGGTTCAAAGTGCATCCAAGGCTTCAAACTGTTGCGAGCTGTTGACACTGGTAGCTACTGCAGCTGTGTAGGCTATACCACAGCCACCCTTTCGTGTGTCGCTCTGCTGTCATCACAGCTTGCAGAAGGTGCTGAATCTGTTCTGCCAGGTGCTGCAGCTGTGTAAGCTTTACCAAAGTGTTGCCCTGATGTGTTGCTCTTTCGTGTCGTGATACATGCTGCTCTGTCATATTATCTTCTGCTTGCAGGAGGTGCTGAATCTGTTCTGCCAGGTGCTGCAGCTGGGCAGCACCTTTTTCATCATCAGCAGCAGCACAAGCAAGCACCAGCCCCTACCCAAACCATGGTGCGTATCAAGCAATCAAACATATTTAAACACGACAACAGCCGCTTGACATGCTGTTTATGACCGTAAGCGGATGTTTTTGGCACTGCGGTGTCGCGAGAGGACAGTAGCACATGCTTGCAGCTGTGATTCGCAAGCCCCGTTCCATGTTGCATAATGGCTGCTATGGCTGCTACCACTGCGGCTGCTGCTGCTGCAGGTTCATGACCGAGTTTGCCACCATTCCGATGTTTCAGGCGCTGGCCACTGCCATTGCAGCTGTTGGCTCAGGCGTGCTGCTGGCAGGGTTCATGACGGGACATGTAGATGGAGAAGGTAAGATCATGACTAACCTAAGCTGCTTGATTTATCACGCATCTAGGCTGATTCATTCATCACGTCATGAAGTTGTCATCTCTGGCATGCTGAATCACATACGTGTTGCTTGCTGCGAATTCCGTCACTACTGTTGTTCGGCTGATGAGTGCTGCTGGCAGGATGCATGGCAGATCATTTGGATGGGGAGGGTGCGCGGATGAAGGGTGTCCGTTTATGGTCAAAACTTTAGCAGCTGCTGCTGTTTCACATGCCTGCCTCAGTCACATGCCTCTGCTGCTGCTGCTGCTGCCGTAGAGGAGTGGCGCCACCTGGCAGGTCTGCACCAGGATGATGTTGGGACGCTGGCACTCGTGCTGGGAGCGCTGCTGCTGGCACCAGCCACAGAGGTTCGTTGAGATCTACTTCAATGGCTTCATGAGGGATTGTGAGCATACTATAAAGTGCGTTGTACATTGGCACATTGCACTGTCGGCACTAGTGCTGGGAGGGCTGCTGCTAGCACCAGCCTCAGAGGTTTGTTGACGCTGTTGCAGTGGCTTTATGAGGGATTAAGAGCATACTGTGACACGTGTAGTGCTTTGGTGCATTGGCACTTTGAGCTTGTGCTGGGGGCACTTGCAATGGCGGTATCTGCCTGGCTGCTGCTAACATGGTCAACATCACCATCTTGGCGGTGTACTGCTGCTGACTGCGCATTTAGATGTTATAATGCTTCACTGCTGCAGGCATGCCCGGTTCCTCTTATATAAAGTATTCAGTTGTGGTTGCTGCCAGTGCGGTGCTGTTGCATGCCTGCAGGAGTACGCATAATGGTAGGAGGTGTGGAGGCGCATGAGGCTTCCTCATCATCACACACATACACCCTCCCTACCTTGCGCGGGTGTTGAGTGTGAACACACCACGCGTAGCTCATTCATTCATTCATTTATGCCTGCAGGAGTTCTACTACAGGGACTATGTGCTGCTGAGTGCGCATTCAGGCGTTTGAAGGCTTTACTGCTGCATTGATGATGCCCTGTTCTTCTGTTGTTGGGTTGGAGTAAGGGCGGTCAAGGGTGGTGCTGTTAATGCCTGCAGGAGTTGTACTTCAGGGGCTATGTGCTGCCCAGCCTGACCAAGTGGTGCCACCCCGGCATTGCGGTGAGTAGCTGATGCCTCCCTTTTCAATCTTTCTCTCTGCACAGAGCATGTTTTGTGCAGTGCGTAGCAACACATCACACATTGACTGTATCACCCGGGCACTGCAGTCACCGTAGCAGACGTACATGTGGTGCACAGAGCTTGTTGCATTGAGCCGCTTCATGCGATACGCCAGTTGCTGCAGTCGCTAGCACAGCATGCTGCGGTGTGCACTGAGTGTCTAGCACTATGCAGTCTGTTGAGCTGTGCTGTGCAGCTGTGCTGTGCTGGGCTGTGCTGTGCTGTGCTGTGCAGTTCACAAACTGCAGCTATGGTGAAACTGTACGCGGCTGAATATGGCGGTGCCTCCGCGGCCTGTAAAGTGCTTGTTGGGTGTCACACCTGACAGTGCTGTGCTGACACTCAATGGTGACATGTATGTTGCTTTTGGTTGCTGCTGCTGCTGCTGCTTCCTGCAGGTGCTATTGACAGGGCTGCTCTTTGCCAGTGCACATCCTGCAGACTCGTTTCTACCCGAAGCGCTGCTTGGTGTCATCCTCAGTGGGGCGCTGCTGGCTGCTGATGGCAACTTGCTGGTACCGCTGCTTGCGCACAGCATGTACAACGCGTGTGTGCTGGGGACGGAGTTCCTGCTGTGATGCTGGGGATGCATAGAGCATGGGATGAGTACCGTTAAGCCGCTAGTTGGTTGGCACCTGCTGACAGACAAGTGTGGAGCTGTGTTACAAGCTGTGTCCAGAGTTGGGATTGGACAGTGCAGGTGTGTGGCTCAAGGGGTAATGAGTGCGGATCGTCGATGGACATGCTTCTTGGCAGTCTTAAACGAGCGCGTGCTTTGCATCCGACGTGCGCCCGCTGCGGTCAGCCCACGCCCCCAGCACAGTGCCACAGTGTAAGAAGTTGGTCAGACAGTCATTGCCCGTACACTACACACCACCGCACGTTTGGTTGTCAACCATTTCAACTGCCTCACGAGGTTACACATCCAGACGTGATTTTGTAAGCATCAGTTGGCTTGCCTCCCTTCACAAACGAAATTGGAGACAGTTGCTACACACGCTCGACAACTCTAACGTTCAACATTTTCTAGTACGTAGTGATATATTTGCGACCATCAGCATCCAGGCACCAAAGGTGCGCCCACCTGAACAGCAGTGCAGCCTGCCGCCTGCCCACGAGAGGGTTGGCCGTTAAAATCGCTGATAATTTGCGATAGCACCGTTCTATTCGAGCTGAGCTGCCGCCAGCTGTGCTTACTTCTCCTGCAACAAGCTTGCTGTTGACAGTAGGCTGCAACCTCACACCGTCTATCTTTTCATGCACTGACCTCCAGTCCGTGGCATCGTCTCAGACCAGCAGATATGCAAAGTTTGAGCAGCAGCTTTCGCAGCTGCTCACGCTTGAGCAAAGAGCAGCGCACAACAGCACCAGCAGCAGCAAACCCCAGCCGCTGCTTGGTGCTGCAGCAGCAGCAGCACCAGCGATGCTGCTTACCACATCAGCAAGCCTTTGGCAAAAGCAGCTGCAGTAGCAGCAGTACATCACACACTGCCTGCAGAGCGTTACCACCAGGAGGTGGCAGCAACAACCCGCAGCAGCAGACAGACTATGAACGCGAGCAGCTGAGACAGCAAGGCGGTTATAACTATGCGCCCCCACGCAGCAATCAGCCGCCACCACAGCAGCAGCAGCAGCAACAGCCGTGGAGTTGGCAGCAGCAGCAGCCGTGGTCAGCCTCAGATCCAGCTACAAAAGCAGGAGGGGCAGGCAGGGGCGGCAACGGTGGCGGCGGCGGCAGCAATGGCGATGGTGACGGCGGCTTGAGTGGATACACGAAGGCGCTGATTGCAGCTGCGTTTGTAACGGGGTTAGGAGCTGGAGTCTACTTTGATGCTGAGATCAACTTGTCACCCAATCAGGTATGGTATAGGTTACAGCACAGGGCGGTGCTTCAAGCTCTGTGTGTAGTAGCAGCATGGCTGCGGCTGCTGTTTTGCAGTGATCGTTGGCAGACAGGAGCATGTTTTAGCTCAGTGGTCCCTGCTGCGCAGCTTTTCTGCTGGACGGCAAACTTCAGCGGTGGATCAGCAGCAATAGCGGTCTCTGCTGTGCAGCATGTGCACAGTGACCCTCAGCTGTGGACTAGCAGCAGTACCCAGGTGTCTAGTAGCGTGGTGTGGCAAACCTGTCGGAGATGAAAGAAGCGCATCTGCGCGGTTGGTGAATGAAGCACCGCAACTGCGCACCTGCAACACTTACAACAATGCAATAGTGATGCCGGCATGCCGAGTGTGTGTAATACATTACAGCTTCAGCGTTCAAAACACGCCTCGCATGGTGGCAGCAGCTGGGTGCAAGCATATGCACACAGCAGCGGCAGTCTTTGTACTGCTGCAGCACTGTGAACGCACAATCGGGCCCACTAACTTGCCAGTACGGGAAAGTCAAATGATAAGTTCCTAACATAACACACTGTTGTAATCATTTGCAGGTGGCTTCTACGGAGATCATTGACCGCCGCACACCCAATGCTGAGGTGTGCATGGCCTATGGCTACTCAGCCATGGTGTTTGACCAGCGAGTGTTTGTGACATACAACCCCTTCAACCTGTACGTGACCCAGGTGCGTGTTTGACCAATGGTTGACCGGTGTTTGACTGGTGTTTGACCAGCGTTGACTGCAGCCAGAACGCGCTAGTTCGACGCACACAAAGGCCCGCAACATGCTGTGCAGCAGTGCAGGAACAGCGTGCACATGGAGTCATGTTTCCTTCCTTTGCCTTCACAGTTGCCGCCTTGCAGTAGGGGGATCAATAAGAACCTATCCACCTAGAGCAGTCTCTCAGCCAACTTGAATGCATGAAGTTTCTTGTGATACCACTGGCACACACCTTGCATGAGAGCGTGTGCTACATCGACCAATCACCTGGCAGAAACTCAGCATGAGTTAGCAGCTGCAGGGGCAAGTGAAGATATTTGCACGTTGCTGTGTGCCAACATCTTGGTGGCTGTTTCACAGCATGCTACTTGCACAACCGTGCAGCAGCACCATTAATAAATACCTAGGTGTACTGCAAAGTGACTGCCAATTGCTTTAGCGGACGCGCTCGGGCATGGCTGCTCTGTTGGCAAAGCAGCAGCAGGTGTGAAAGATGCAGCAGGCTCGGAGTGACACCCCAGCTGCTTATCGATGCATGCACGTCCTCGCGGCATAACAGCAAAGCGCACGCATTGTATCGAAAACATTATTCGATTAACTATCGTTATAGCAGCTCGCTCGGCAATGTGCTTCGATTTCGCAATGTTGTCGATGTTTTCACCGAGGCACTCTGCGAAGTGCCACTGACAGCAGCCCAGTCAGCACCTGCTGCTGCCAGCACAGACAGGCACAAACAAGCAGGATCGAAGTTCTGAACCAAAAGCCTAAACACTCGTCTGCCAGGCTGCCAGTGGCAGGCACCACAGCTCAAACACAGCAGCCATTCCTCTGTTAGGGTACATTTCTGCAGGTGGTCAGGAACTTTTTGATCCGCCTAAGGGCAACACCGCACCCCCAAATGCAGCCCATGGATTCAGCAGGGTCTGACCTGTGCTAACAGTACCACTGTTACAAGCACTCTCAACCACGTTCACTGCCACAACAGCTCAGCATATGGCCCTTGAACTGAGCGTATACACACACTTTGCCAATTGCCACTGCAGACCTGCCCTGCACTGACTACCTCGCCAGCATGCCAAAGTTCACATTGAAAGAGCGTCGCAAGCTTGGCGAGGAAGGGAAAGCTGACACGTTTATAACAACACTTGCCCGTAAATATAAGTGTACACGCGGGGTGGCCAAGCACTGGGTCGACCAGGCGAACAAGCCGCGGCCAAACTACCACGATGCACCCAACCCCGCTCCGGCAGGCCAGCAAAGCTCAGCAGCGCAGAATGCAGCCGTTTCAGGCGTTCAGCACGCAGGGGCCACACGTGTCCGCAGATCGCGACCAGCATAAACCGAAACAGGCAAGAACCGGTCAGCAAGGGTTCTGGTATTCTGGAAAGTTTTGACTGCTGCCACCAACTTTGGGCTATTCACCATGAAAACTGCTGTAAGAAGCATCCATTTACACAAGCACAGCCACACACCATGAACATGTGTGAGTGCTGCCCTCAACCCTGGAGTTGCAGCCATTGCAAGCATGCAGGGAGTAAGCCATCACCAGAACCTGCCTCCAGGTGGACTTAGAAAAAAACTGCTCATTTTTACTGCTTTGAAGTGGGTGCAGCAGAACCCAGAAAGCACACACATTGGCCCAGCATCAGCTGCAGCCAGCCCCCAACATCACTTGCCAACACATTGAGGCACACCCCTGAGGCTGTGCAGGCCAGACCTGACCACTTCAGCACACAGGATCAGCTTCACAAGGCAGTGCTCTGATGCAGACAGCAGATGTTGACCAGCAGGCACCAGGAATGCATGCCAGAGCATGCACACAACATAATACAGCCCTGGCAGCCCAGCAGCAGCCCTGAAAAACAAGAACAGGGCCCAAAGAAGTGATTTTTTTGCATCATGCGTCATGCGGCTAAGGCTAAGGCTTTTCGTGCGCGCGATATGTATCAGTGTTTGACCAGACCGCGAGTTGAACCAGCAACCTCATGGATACCACGCTTGCACGCTACCACTCAGCCAAAACACCACATGCTCAGATGCTGCTCTGTACATGTATCCTTGATATGTACAGCGTGTATTAACGGTCACTCTCTACTACGTGGCGCAACACACTGATCGTTTTCACGACTTATGCAAGAACCTGTACTTTCCTGCAGGTGGTCAGGAACTTTTTGATCCGCCTACAGCCTTGTTTAGAGGATCTATTATGCATGCACACTTGCCTGCCTGCTTGCCTCGTGCCTGTTTTCTGTATTTTCAACCGCAGCCTGTGGTTCGGGTGCATCAAATGCAACGCTCAAACAAACCCGCCTGCCTGCCTGCTTGCCTGCCTGCCTGCTTGCTGTGTTTCAACCGCAGCTGGAGGTGAAGCCTGCGTGCATCACATGCAATGCTCAAACCCACCCTCCTGCCTGCCTGCCTGCTGCGATCTTGCGTCATGTTGTGTGTTCTGCAGCCGGACGTAAAGCGTGGGTGCATTGCATGCAACAGCCTTTTACATGCTACAGCTTATTCTTTCGTTTTTCCGGCTGCCTGCCTGCCTGCCTGCCTGCTGCGTCCCAACCGCAGCCGGAGGTGAAGCCTGGGTGCATTCTGCGCCGCAGCAACTTCAACGTGCTGGAGCGGGAGAAGCTGGTGGACAGCAAGCAGGTGAGGGTGACGCAGCAGCAGCAGCAGCAGGTGCTGCTGGTTTGTGTATACTAGCTGTTTCCCGTGGCTACGCCACTCGCCAACTTCATCGAAGACAGGTGCTTCTGCTCGCAAGTGTCGTGGTTGCATGTACAACACTGACAGGCAACCTGCTTCCAACTCACCAGCAGCTTGTAGCTGCAGCTCACAGTATATGACACATGCCAGGACACAAATTTTGATTTCCTCAAGCACAGTGTTCCAGCGCCGAGTGTGAAGCTCAAACCCCAACGCCCTGGAACAGCTCATGGTACACAGCGTTCTTTGTGTACACCCCAGCTGCAATAGCCTCTGTTGCCGCACGGAATCCGGTTCCTGTTCGGTGTGGTGGTGGTTGCAGCAACCGCGGCAGCGATGGCCAGCAAGAGCACGCTGCACACTGCCCACAGCCTCATAAACAAAGGATTAGAATTCATCCTGACTTCAGACAACATTCCAGCCAGCCGTTTAGACGGTGTGCGTGGTGGTCACAGCAGCAGCAATGGCACCAGCATGAAATGAACGCCGTGCGCGGCATTTTGCTGCTTGACAGACATGATGAAGCGATTCAAAAACTTCGTGTGTGCCTCAGAGCCTGATAATGCGTGTTCTGATCTTTTCGAAGCTCCCCTGGGGTTTAACGGCCAGGTCCTAAGGCGAGGCTTCTGACGGACTGACAATGCTCCTTTATATAGATTGATGTGTAGGGATGTGCTAAAGCGTATGTTTGTGAAATTGGCATACGTATTTATACGTATTTATACGTATGTTGCATACGTAAACGTACATATACGTATGTCTAATCCGTATGTTTTCGAGGCAGGTCCCAAGTACTTGCCGGAGGCAAGCAAGCGAACACTGTCGTGATTACAACATGTTTCTTTGAGGTATAATAATTGTGATCAACGCGACAAAACGGCCGGTACGGCCTCTCTGTAGGCGCATACAAGCACAAGCCCACAGTGGCAGTTGCTTGCTGTAACACCTGCCCAGGCAGATGAAGGCCAGGCAAACTTGATACTACGTACAGGCCATTTCCAAGCAACAGCCATATGAAAACCATATTCTGTGCCAAATACAGCACCTGTTACTGCACCTCAACCACGTCAGCACCAGCACCTGCTGCAGCTGCATCACCACCAGCAGCAGCTGGTGCACCAGCACCGCTGTCTGCTGCAGGCTGCAGCTCGTACAGCTCACGCAGCAGCACCTCCTCATCCTGCCCCTCTGACCCCCTGAGGTTGCCTTTGATGAACACAATCATCTCGCCCAATGTGAGGTTCAGACGGTTGCGCCCTTTGGTGTACACCTGACCCCATGCTGACCAGTTGCGCTCGGCAGCACAGGCAGTAGCATGCATAGCCAAGAGGCGGCGTGCTGCCTTGGCCATGATGGGGAAGCCACTTTGAGCCATGAAGTTTGCCCACCATGTGCGTCTGTCCTTCACAGGGGCCACCAGCACCTTCTTGGTCTCAGGTTGGTGGTCTTCTGTGTCAGGTTCAGCATGATGCCCTCACCCGTCACATCCTCACTGAGCGCCTGAATGCGGTAGCGGCCCCACTCACCCTCCAGCGCCACCTCCTCTGCTGGTGTGGTGACTGACAGGTTCTTGATCACCTGCAACGCAACCAAGGTACATATGCATCGGTGTTAATGTGCAAGATACAGGTACATGTAAGACATACTTGCACGCATTCGCTGATGCCCACCCCTCAGCTGTCTTGCTAAACTCTTCAACACACAGCTGTTGTTGCTGCTGCAGCTGCCACTTCTGTAGTGCTGCTGCTGTTGTGTCAACATGCTGCAGTCTGCTACAGCTGTTGCTGCTGCTGTTTGCTACAGCTGCTGCTGCTGCTGCTGCTTCAGGGCAGCAGCTAGCACAACACCCACCTCAAAGGCCGCCTTGCGCTCATCATTGCTCAGCTTGCTCACTGGTGGAAGCCACTCGCCCTCCTGCTTGAAGAAGTTGATGGGGTCCACAACGAAGGCAGCATCAAAGCAGGGCTTGTAGTGCTTGGCCATGCGCTCCTCAACAACGATGTGCCTTCTTTTTCCAGCCATCAGTTGCCAGGCCCCCTACCAAAGGGTCCTCGCTATCGGTGCTGTACTCCTTGAGCAATGCCATCTTCTCCTGCTGCACCTCCTTGTACAGCTCGGGGATGCGCTTGGTGCACAGCTCTTTGCGGCCTGCATTGCAGCAGTGGTGCAGCATGCAGTCGGTTAACCAGCCAACAACAGCTTACAGCTAGGCCTCAGGCTGTTCATTTAAAATCACGCATGCTGTCCATCTACGCATTCATACGCGTCTTATACTCGGTGCTGCTACAACTGCACAGTGCGATTGTGCTCAATTAGGAAGGGGCAGCCCAGCGCTGCAAACGCGTCAATCAGGTAGGGGTCCTCAATGTGCGAGGGGCAACCACGGGTCACCAGGTACTTGGTGAGGCTGCTAAGAGCCTGCTCCTGCTGCTTCTTGGGCACGAGGAACTTGTTCAGGCCTGTGGGTGCTGTGCCGCTGCTGCTGCTGCTGTTGCTGCTGCCAGCAGTGCCGCTGACAGTCTTGCCTGCTGTCTTGCCATGTGAAGCTTTGCATTCACCATTTTTGTCAAAGTGACTGATGCTCAGCTGGGAGACGTTTGAAGGCGCCAGGTACTTGTTGCATTGGTCGCAGTGAAGCACCACCTTCTGACCTTTGCTGGGGTCCTTGGCGTCAACTGGCTGCAGCTGAGGGTGCAGGTGAACCCAGCACGGCAACCTGCCTGCCCTTTTTGAGTTCTTAAGTGCCTCAAACCCTTCTTCCGCCGTCAAACGCTTGCCTAACACGTTGATCTTCCCGTCCTGTTGCGTATGTGCTTGTGACGGTTTGGGTGGCAGAGACATGGTGACTGGATTGCACAGACGTCTTGAACAAAAAACGATACTATTTGATAACCTTAAACAGAATAACGCTGTGAGAGCTGCAGGAATGCCGAGATCTGGTGCCTGTGTTGTTTCTTGTTGTAACTACCGTATGTGGTGGCGTAGGTTACACATACGTATGCGAGGCGTATGCGTATGTAGGCCAAAAACGTATAAATACGTCCAATTTTTCAACGCATACGTATTCATACTTAGTTTACACGTATATTTGAAACATACGTAACATACGCACATACGTTTGGCCCATCCCTATATATGTGTGTGCGTTGCATCAGCATAGGAGAAGCTGGAGGACAGCAAGCAGGTGAGGGTGAAGCGGTGCAGCAGTAGCAGCAGTTTGTGGTGCTGCCGGTTTGTTTTGTTAGTCAGCGTGCATGACACATCAGCACAGGAGCAGCTTGTGGCAGCAAGCAGGTTAGCCTGGAGCAGCAGCAGCAGCAGCGGCGGCTGTGTATGTTTATGACACATAGCACCGGAGCAGTTGTGGCAACAGGCAGGTGGGTCAAACGCAGCAGCAGCAGCAGCAGCAGCAGGCGCTGATGTGTGTATGGGCAGAAGCTGGTGGACAGCAAGCAGGTGAGGGTGAAACGGTGCAGCAGCAACAGCAGCAGCAGGAGAGGACGCAGCAGCGGCAGCAGGAGGTGAGGACGAAGCGCAGCAGCAGCAGCAGCAGGCGCTGATGTGTGTATGGGCAGAAGCTGGTGGACAGCAAGCAGGTGAGGGTGAAACGGTGCAGCAGCAGCAGCAGGTGAGGACGCAGCAGCGGCAGCAGGAGGTGAGGACGAAGCGCAGCAACAGCAACAGTAGCAGGTGCTGATCTGTGTATGGGCAGAAGCTGTTGGACAGCAAGCAGGTGGGGATAAAGCGGTGCAGCAGCAGTGGATAGACAATCACTTCTTTTGTGTGAAGCCGCTGTTCAACATGCTGCTGCTGCTCACTTGCATGTATGCACAGCAGCATTGTGTGTGGGATGTGCGCTTCTAGTGAAGTGTCGATGCACAAACCTGACAGTTTGGTGCTGCTGCTGTTTCTGCTGCTGCTGCTGCGCACAGGTTGAGTTGTGCAAGAAGCGCATGAACACGTTTGGCTTTGTCGGAGACCTGGCAATGCAGGCTTGCTGATGCATCACGTCGCGCTGCTGCTGCTGCTGCCGTTGCTGCTGCTGCTGCTGCGCAGGTGGAGTCCTGCAAGAAGCGCATGAACACGTTTGGCTTTGTGGGAGACCTGGCAAAGGATCCCGAGGTCTCCTGCGTGTACCACAGCGAAGAGGCGGAGAACCAGGTGGGTGCAGCAGTCTTTGGCTTTTAGGGTTTCAGGTTCAAGGGTTGTGTGTTGAGGAACTGGCAATGCCTAAAGCACCTTGTTTGTGAAACATCTTGGTGCAGCTGTGTGTACCACAGCGAAAAGTCGGAGCACCAGGTGGTTACAGCGATCTGTAGGTTCTAGGGTTTGTGATCCGTGTTTGACTGTTAAACACGTTTGGCTTTGTTCGAGACCTGGCAAAGGACCCCGAGGTCTCCTGCGTGTACCACAGAGAAGAGACGGAGAACCAGGTGGGTGCAGCGGTCTTTAGGTTATAGGGTTTCAAGGTTTCAGGGTTGTGTGTTGAGAAACTGGGTACACCTGCAGCAGTCTATGTGAAACACCTTGCTGTAGCTGCGTTTCCCACAGACAGGATGTGGAGTATCAGGTGGATGCAGCGGTGCTAGGGTTTGTATTCTGCGTGTGACTGCTGAAACCGTTGACTGCTGCTGACCTGGCCAAGAACTCAGAGGTCGCCTGCGTGGTGTTCTACCACAGAAAGAGAATTGTTGTGTTGAATATCATGTGTGTCGTGTCTGTTTTGTGGTGCTGCACTACCTGCTCAACCCTGAAAGTCCCAGCAACTGTGCACACATCAGGTTTTTGTAATGTAACATGTCTAAATGTAACATGTTATGTAGCATGTTTGTTATGTCTGATTTTGTGGTGCTGCAGTACCTGCTCAACCCTGAGAAGTCATTGCAACTTGGGGAGGGTCCCTCAGGAGCTAACAGGGGCGAGTAGCCCAAGCAGCAGTTGCAGCTGCTTCAGTCAGGCTGCTGCACACGCCGCGTGCTTCCTACACATCCTCAGCATCGTGCTGTCTATAATTGAGCCAACAGGGGCGAGTAGGCCAAGCAGCAATTGCAGCTGCTTCAGCCAGGCTGCTGCACAAGCCGCGTGCTGCCCACACAGCCTCGCAGCAACGGGTGGCGCTGGCTACAGTGCCATCCTAGTGGGTTGCTGCGTGACAGCGTTTTGTGCTGGGGCTTTAGTGTTGCGAACACAGCCTCAGCAGCGTGGATGCCTAGAGTGCCACAGTCTCTCCTAGTGTGGTGGTGTGTGACAGCGTTATGTGCTCGGGCTTTAGTGTTGCGAACACAGCCTCAACAACACATATT
>CADDIJ020002962.1:0-25046 GCA_902809745.2 Tetradesmus lagerheimii
AAACAAATAACCCCCCAAACTCCCTGGTGGAGTCGCTTAGGGCCGGGAGGCCGCTGCATCAACCAGACATGCCGCATAGCAAGCGGCGGGCGGCCTGCAGCCCGCGTACACCATGTTGCAGGCAACGCAGACAGCAGGCTGTCAATCACCGCTACCGCAACTGGGCACTCCAAAAAATGGTGCACCAGACCAGGGCACGCAGCGCCACACATGCAGGTATCATGCTGCTGGTGCATGCGCTGCGACGTAGGCAAGCCATCCATGACCAGCCGCCAATACGTCTCCTTGTACTCATTATCCCAGCGCATCTTCCATAGTGCGCCCTGGGCGGCTGCCACACATTCAGTCAATTCAGTCAGTCCTTGTAACGTGACGGGGTCTATAGGCCGGAAACGAGGCATGGAGGCATCGCCTTTTGGGGTATCGTTACATTGGTAGCTGAGCGGGTCGGTTCCGTAGCTCAGTCGGTAGGGCACCGGACTCGGGTGCGGAAGGTCCTGGGCTCGAACCCCACAGTGCTCGTTTCGCGGATGAGGACATCACGCTACCTCGAGGGGGAGGTATGTAACGTGACGGGGTCTATAGGCCGGAAACGAGGCATGGAGGCATCGCCTTTTGGGGTATCGTTACAGTCCTTCTACGGGCTACACGCCTTTCTATTTGGCGTATGGTCAGAATGTGTCCTCACCTATTGATTTGGCAGATGTGATCGTGCCAGCAGCGCAGATGCGTGCTCAGGAAATGACGGACGCAATTGAGCATGCCAAGGCCAAGCTGCGGGAGTCCCATGAGCGCCAAGCGCGCGCAGCCAACAAGGAGCGACAACACTACCTGTTCCAAGTCGGAGACAAGGTGAAGCTGTCCACAATCAACCTCCATTTACCATCCACGATGAGCAAGAAGCTTGCAGCTCGCTTCATTGGCCCCTTCACGGTGGAGAAGGTCATCAATCCGGTGGCCTACAAGCTGAAGCTTCCTGCTTCTCTCAAGATTCACCCTGTATTCCACATCAGCTTACTCCGGCCTTGGAAGGAAGATGCGCAGTTCCCTGACCACAAAGGACACTCTGCACCCGTGCTCGTCTACCCTGATGACGACCAGTGGCTGGTAGACAAGCTCCTTGACAAGCGGCGTGAGCGAGACGGCCGGCGCTGGATTATCAAGTACTTGGTCCGTTGGCTCAATTGTGGCCCAGAGGATGATTCATGGGAGCCAGCAAGCAGCATTGAGCAGAGCTTGATAGATGAGTATGAAGCCTCTCATCATGCAACCCCAGAGCAGGAGGTGGCTACCCGCAGCACACGCAGGCAGGTGCGTCGACGTGGCTGATGGGTAAGCAACGAGGACGTTGCTCCTTGGGGAGGGGGCATGATGTAAGGTTGAAGGAACCGGAAGTTTCTGGATGTTTCCAGAAGGTTCCAGATGTTCCCGAAGTTCTAGAAGTCTCCGGAAGGATGTAGATGTTTCCGGAAGTAGTATGTTCTAGGATTGTCTAGAAGCTTCCTTGGTCCAGAATGTTCCAATTGTAGGCAGTTGAGGAGGCGTTGTAGGTTTTCGCCAAGGCTATAAATAGAGGGGGCCTCTCCTCACTCAACAAGAAGTATTCACTTAAGAAGTCTTTCCATCAGACCTTTCAAGTCCTCGTAGCCTCGTCTATTGTGTGAAGCCTTCCCTTGGTAACTAACTGAGCCTTCTATACAACTACGGCCTACGTCGAATCGCTATAGAAGACCTTAGTTGCCAAAGGATCCGCCGACAAGGCGTGACATTGGGTCCAAGAGGAGCAGAAGCCCCACCTGGAACAGGCTTGCCTCTAATTGTGATCAACTCGTGCAGCATCTCAATAAATAACCCAAACAGCAGCGGGCTCAGCTCACTTCCTTGCTTAGTACCAAGGCACGTATCAATAGGGTCACCCAATTTGCCATTCACAGACACCTGTAGCTGGATGGTGTCATATAGACGCTCCAATAGAGACAAGAAGCGGCCATGGATGCCAAGCTGCCTGCAACGTGCCAACAACAAGTCTCTAGGAACCGTGTCAAAAGCTTTCTTAAAATCTATGAACACAACATACAACTTCTTACGCTGGTGGCGGGCCCTGTTAATGAGATGCGTAAGGGTGAACAACGCATCAATTGTGCCATGTTCTTTGCGAAAACCACACTGTGTAACAGCACGCACACCTAGGCTCTCCATAGTTGGGTCTAGGCGGAGGTGCATGAGGCGGTCAACCACACGACTATAAATGCTAGACACACTAATGCCTCTATACATGTCCCTGTTGTTGGGCTCACTAGCCTGCCCTGATTTGGGCACCGGAATCAGCTTGCACAATTGCAGAACACGCGGCCACGTTGTTGGGGTGATGTTAGCTGCAGTAATCTGCCGCACCACCCATGCCACACAACGCAGCAGCGGCTCAAAGACGTAGCCCTGGCGGCGAGGTGCATCACCAGGTCCAGAGGTTGAGCGCGGCTGGCCAGGCGCACCATCAGCTAGAGCCTCATGCACTTCCTCAGCAGGGAAGCGCAGCAACTCACATGTCAAGTTTTGCAAGTCTGCCGCTTTGCCAGATGGCAGGGAGCACATCACATCAACAATTTCCGCAAATCTAAACTTATCATTCAGGTGGTTGAATGCAGACGGCGGGTGCTGATGCACTGCCGCCAGCTGAGAGCGCAAGGCCGCAGCCTCAGGCGACAGCGGCGGCCGCTGTGTTGGATGTGCCATTATGTCAGAAAACCAAGCCGTCCAATCATCTACATCATCAAGAGGGCAAGACACACCACGCTTGTCCAAAAACACTCGCCAAAAATCGCGTTGCTCCTCACTAAAGTACGACTGCAGGAGCTGCAGCTGGCACTGCTGGGCGTTCTGAAACTTTTTGCGGCGCACACCACGTTTGTAAGCACGGCGTGCCACCAGCATTGCTGCACGCAGAGTTGCATCCCCAGCACCCCCATACTCCCCACCACGCGAAGCATGCCAGGCCTTCCACGCACCATCAAATGCCTGAGAGAGGCGCTGACACTATTGTGATTGTGTGCTGTAGCTGCAGGAGACGTTGCAGGAGCTTGACCAGTGTGCCACACTGTGTGCGCGCGGCACCGAACTTCGGTTGAATGCGTTGAATGCGTCTTGAAGCCTGTGCGTTGGCGCACGGCCTGTTGCAGCAGCTCTGGGTGGCACAGATAGCGAACTGAGCTGCAAGCTGCCTTTCGCATGCGATTGCGCAACTCGACAAAACCGAGCTGAATGTAGCATCGGATTGATGAGTGAATTCATAAGTGCAGGCTACGGACTCAAAGCTTTGTTTCAGCAGATCTGGTGGTGCAAAAAGTGCGGGAGCCACCTCAAATTGAACACCCACTCGTGCTGTACTGAGCAGGCACATCAACGAAAAAGGTAAGCAGCACCTAAGCTCATAATCTTTGGCTGGGTTTGATTAGCACTTCCTGCGGGCTTGCAGATCTGGAACCCTAGCCCAGAGTACACGTACTGTAGCCTACCGGGTATCAACGGAGTCGCTCGGGTTGCCATATAGCCACCAGGCCCACGCATGAAAACGTTCAATGTCTACTGCATCCTCTTCAGGTTTGAAGACGTACACAGCAGGTGTGTACTTGATGAACACTGCTGCTGTGCAACAGAGTGTGCCACACTCGGCACGCGGTACGCTGTACTCTGAAGTCTCTCTTCAAGCAAACGACAAGTACAGTGGACGCCAGCAAATTTGATCCTGCTGCTGATGCTTGGTCGCCCATGGGTGGCTTGGTCATGCGTCAGAAGGCCCCAGCCTGACGGTGTGATGGAGATTCCGAATGTTGGAGTCCAATGTTCAGGCCTGCGCCGTGCACGTGTTCAGCAGCGCAGCCAATGTATCTTGCCTCCAACCCTTGTTAACTCAGAACTCGACCAACAAAGTGCGTTTCACAGTCAGCAGGATTCGCCTGATGTTGATCACAGCAATGTCAGCTTGCAGCCTGCAAGCTTGCAGCTTAAGCTGCAGCCGCTGGCAGCAGCTAGTAGCTGGACCCTCTAGCACGTGCTAGCCCAGTAGCCACCACCAAGCCAGGCCACCATCAGACTACACAGGCGCAGACAAAGTTCTGGACAGCATGCTGATGATAAGCACCAGGTGCTTAGCCTGGCTGTGCAGCTGCAACGTGGAGGGGCACCTGACTGTTGAAGACCTGTTGCAGGTACTTCTAGGCGTGCTCAACTGCTGCCCGTAACGCTTTGACAATTGATTGAATGATATACAGCCGTAAGCGTGGTGCCTTCAAGGAATGTTACGGTGGGCGCGTGGTAGGAATTCCAAGTGAGTCTGCCGTCGAAGCCCTACTCAGGTGCGAGGCCCTTCGAAACAGTGCAGCGTGTGCAATTGAGTGTATTACTGTTGGCTGCCTGCTGTAGGACCACCCCAGCAGCATCCGCACACTTACGACTGATCTTGCACCCCAGTCGACGTTGGATCATTGAGGCCCTTCAATCGTGCACCTTCCTGACATTATTATAATCTTATAGCTCCAGTTCGGAGCGAGCATCATGCGCTCCCTCGGCAAGCAGTGTCGCGCTAACCAGGTGCAGCATCACGTTCCCAGTGCAGCAAGGATTGGAGCAGCTTTTGGTCGGAGCTGTCACCAAGCACGCTGCAGACTGGCGGGAAGTGGGTCACGACACCACCATGCCAGCACCATTTTGAGAGCCGTGGCAGAAGCTGTGCAGGGGGAAAACAAGGAGCTGGTGAGCATATCGACGTTCGTATCATACGTAATGGTTTACAATGGGGCTGCCTGGCAGGACGCCGAGTTACGGCATGCTCAGGATTCTGCTGCTTCGATGCTGCATACACTCCAGCATGCATGATGAAGGCTCGCGGATGTGTACCATGGGAAGCAGCAGGATGCGATGTATCTAATGATTTGCGCTGTTGCCTGCTGGCGTAGCTGTAGATTGCAGCATGTGCTTAGCTTGTGTGCAGGCTCATCCCCTAGTGCCCTGGCCGCTGCAGCGATCCCTGGTGCAGTGCAGCATAATTGGGCGTGTTGAATTTAAGCACCTAGATCAGTGTACATAGATTCGTGCAGTGTGCAGATTGCACACTGCTTAGAGTGCACAGCCTGCCAAGGGCAAACACAATGCACGCCAAAGCGCTGTAGCACTGTGGCGGGTGAATACTGTGGACAGCTCTGTTGTGCAGCACACTTCAATCAGGTTTTAAACATCATCTAGGTGCAAACTTTGCATAACTGGCAAAGCTATGCAATCCGACAAGAGGTTTTGCCCCAGGATGTATGACCTCCCCCCATCTCCGTATCTGCTCGCTGCCCACTACTGCTGCGCACTAAAACACCCACTCTGTGTTGATGTGCAAGCAAAGTGGAGCAGACCGTAAGCAGCAGCAGGTCTTCACATAGTTATGACGCAGCTGCCAAGGTTGCAGCAGCACAACTGCCGTGCTCAGCAGGGGCAGTGAATATCATAATAGTTATGATATACTACTGACTACCCCTGGTGCTCAGCAAGCAGTAGCCTACAGCATCACAGCATTGCAGCACATCGCGCTTTGGTATACATACACACTGCTTTGACAAATACCACCGTGCCTTGTGACAGGGCTCGATGCACCACTTCCTCCTCAGTATAGGGTTTCACACAGCAATGATGGTCACAGCATGCGCGACACATGTCCCTGCTGGCTGTTGCAGGCAAAGGGCGTGTTCAGCATACATCTTCGGTGCCTGCAGGCACGTTTGAACAGCTGTTCAAACTCCAAAAGCAGCCCTGTCCTGTTGCACATGTGCATTTTGCTCCTGCTGCCTGGTACGCAAGTGCTGTTTTGAACTTTTCAACCCTCCAACCCGCTGGGCAGAAATCACTCTGCTGCACCCTCAGTACGCTTACTTCTGCCCACTGCTGCCGCTGCCGCTGCCTCTGCTGCTTCATTCATGCAATTCACAGGCGCTGTACCCCGTTGACCCACAGCTTGCGGCTTCGCTGACCATACATGTTTCCTGCTTGTCTTGCTTGTCCTGCTTGTCCCATTGCTGCTGCTGCTGCTGCCTCAGGCGCTGTACTCTGTTGACTCCCAGCTTGCGGACCACCGTTGCTCGCTTTGCTGAACAAACACCTGCTGCTGCTGCTGCCACCTCAGGCGCTGTACTCTGTTGACCCGCAGCTTGCGGACCACCGCGAGCACCTCGACTACCGCTGGAACCACTACAAGTGGGTGAAGGGCAACATCGAGAACGCAACAGGCAGCCTCACTGAGTTCGCAAAGGTGAGAAGTACAAAATGCCTTCACAGCGCAACTGCTGCATTTGATTGACATCTTTGACATCAAAGTGACTGCCACACAGAGTTGTTGCCAATGCACCTGCCGCAGGGCTGTGAGAGCCTCGGTTTCATGTCAATGCAACTGCCACACCTTTGATGTCAATGCAACTGTCACAATCCAATGCACCTGCCTCAGGGCTTTGAGAGCCTGTGTATCATGTAAATGCATCTGCCACACATTTGTTGTCAATCTCCCCACCTGCCGCAGGGCTTTCATAGCCTCGGTTTTGTGCGCAAGGATGGCAAGACGATCTATAGGGAGTGGGCCCCCGGGGCCAAGGCTGCTGCTCTGATTGGTTTCATGTCAATGCAACGGCCACACAGTTGTTGTCAATGCACCTGCCGCAGGGCTTTGAGAGCCTCGGTCTCCACCCATGCCACTTCCACATCCCTGATATCAATGCATCTGCCACACGTTTGTTGTCAATGCACCTGTCACCGCAGGGCTTTGAGAGCCTGGGTTTTGTGCGCAAGGATGGCAAGACGATCTACAGGGAGTGGGCCCCCGGGGCCAAGGCTGCTGCGCTGATCGGGGACTTCAACAACTGGGAGTGCGCGTGGATGGAGAAGGACGAGTGGGGCGTGTGGAGCGTGGAGCTGCCAGACGGTGAGCAGCAGCAGCAGCAGTGGCAGCAGCAGCAGCAGCAGCAGCAGCAGCAGCAGCAGTGGAGGCAGCAGTGGCGGCAGGGTGTGCAGAGTGGGTGTTTTTTTTGGGGGGGGGTGAGTGAGTGGGGCGTGTGGAGCGTGGAGCTGCCAGCTGGTGAGCGGCAGCAGCAGTGGCGGCAGCGGCAGCAGCAGTGGCGGTGAATGGACCACAGCAGCAACAGCAGCAGCAGCAGCAGGAGCAGTAGAGGCGGAGAAGGCAGCAGCAGCTGCATTGGTGACAAGAGCAATGTTCTTCGGCAGCACCAACAGCAGCGATCGTCAGCAGCAGCAGCTCATGAGTCGGCTGTTGTGCCTTATGCGACTGCTGCCCAGTAGCAGCCACAGCCGTGGCAGTGGTCAGGGTCTGCATGCATGCAAATTGTCAAGAGTCACGTTCGCTTTCTCTTTGCAGGTCCTGATGGGTCTCCCACCATCAACCCCCGCGTCAAAATCAGGATGCAGGCACGCTGTGTGGTGTGACCACTATATGCCGTAACAAACTTGAACACACTCCATCGCTGCTGTTGCTGCAGGTCCTGATGGCTCTCCCGCCATCCCGCACACCACCCGCGTGAAGATCAGGATGCAGGCGCAACTGCTGACACACTCTGTCATGCCACCTTGCTGTTGCCGCAGGTCCCGATGGCTCTCCCGCGATCCCTCACAACAGCCGTGTGAAGATCAGGATGCAGGCGCACGGCGACTGGTGGTGTGACCGCGTGCCTGCCTGGATCAAGTACGCGACCATCCCTGAGGGCGAGATGGGCGCCAAGTACAACGGCGTGTACTGGGACCCACCCAGGGGGGAGAAGCACCTATGGTGAGCTGAGCCCATAAGAGGCAGCAGCATCTTCTGTTGTTGCCCCTCAGCTGGGGGAAGCACCTGTGGCGAGTGTGCAGCAGCTGCGTTGCTTGCAGCAGCCTATCCAGCAGCTGCTGAAACCCTCTCCACTGGGCAGCGGAGTGCACTGGGGGACCACTGAGGAAGGCAGCAGCACAGGCAACAGTAGCAGCAGCAGGAGGCAGCAGCTGGGGTGACGGTGGCAGTGATAGTGGATGGCAGCCACAGCAGTGGCGGCGGCAGTTCAGGGCATTTAAAAATAGCTTATATGACTACTAAAAGAGGCCAGTCAGTCAGCCACTGAATGCCTGCTGCTCCCGTTGTCTGTCCAACTCACACTCACTCACAGACGCAACAGGCGCCCCGCTAAACCCGCCAGCCTGAAGATCTACGAGGCCCACCATGCACCTGAAACTCGCTCTGAACTTCGCTGTATTATGTTATATCATTGTCATATTGCAGACGCAACAGGCGCCCCGCTAAGCCCAGCAGCCTGAAGATCTACGAGGCCCACCATGCACCTGAAACTCGCTCTGAACTTCGCTGTATTATGTTATATCATTGTCATATTGCAGGCGCAACAGGCGCCCCGCTAAGCCCAGCAGCCTGAAGATCTACGAGGCCCACCATGCACCTGAAACTCGCTCTGAACTTCGCTGTATTATGTTATATCATTGTCATATTGCAGGCGCAACAGGCGCCCCGCTAAGCCCAGCAGCCTGAAGATCTACGAGGCCCACGTTGGCATGAGTGGGGAGGACGAGGCTGTGTCCACCTACGCGCAGTTCAGAGATGAGGTGCTGCCGCGCATCAAGAAGCAGGGCTACACAGCCATCCAGCTCATGGCGATTCAGGTGAGGAATGCTTCTTGTAATGTTGCCGTTGAGAAATTGTCGTTCCTGACTGATGCTAAGGGAAGTCAGCCAGGGATAGCTGCGCACAGTTGATGAGAAGAAGTTCACGGTGGTCAGGTCACTGTGGAGCGACATGTTGGTGTGAAACCCTGGGGATCACAGCCGGCTCTTCAGGAACATCAGGGCAGTTGCCCGCACAGCATGTGTGCTTGCACTGGTGGCACAGCTGCCAAACACCAATTGACGGGTATCGGCGTCGGTCAGATACCGGCTGCTGCTTGTGTATGTCACACCTGTTAGTGGTGTGGCTGCTGCTTGTGTATGTCACACCAGTTAGTGGTGTGACTGCTGCTTGTGTATGTCACACCTGTTAGTGGTGTGACTGCTGCTTGTGTATGTCACACCAATTAGTGGTGTGACTGCTGCTTGTGTATGTCACACCTGTTAGTGGTGTGACTGCTGCTTGTGTATGTCACACCAATTAGTGGTGTGACTGCTGCTTGTGTATGTCACACCTGTTAGTGGTGTGACTGCTGCTGTGTAGTGGTGACACCTGTTAGTGGTGTGACTGCTGTAATGTCACACCAATTGAGTGAATTGTGACTGCTGCTGTCACACCTGTTAGTGAGATTGTGACTGCTGCTTGTGTATGTCACACCTGTTAGTGGTGTGACTGCTGCTTGTGTATGTCACACCAATTAGTGGTGTGACTGCTGCTTGTGTATGTCACACCTGTTAGTGGTGTGACTGCTGCTTGTGTATGTCACACCTGTTAGTGCTGTGACTGCTGCTTGTGTATGTCACACCAATTAGTGGTGTGACTGCTGCTTGTGTATGTCACACCTGTTAGTGGTGTGACTGCTGCTTGTGTGTGTCACACCTGTTAGTGGTGTGACTGCTGCTTGTGTGTGTCACACCTGTTAGTGGTGTGACTGCTGCTTGTGTATGTCACACCAATTAGTGGTGTGACTGCTGCTTGTGTGTGTCACACCAGTTAGTGGTGTGGCTGCGTTCATCTGACCAAGTTGCCTGCTGCTGCTGCTGTTGCAGGAGCACGCGTACTATGCGTCATTTGGCTACCACGTGACCAACCCCTTCGCTGTCAGCAGCAGGTGCGTGCGGCCCAGCAGTAGCCACTTTTTCCAGCCATTGTTACACTAATTGCGTGCATGGTCGCTTACTGCCCCCAGCAGCAGGTGCACTTTGAGGACTTCTAGCAGCGTCTGGTGTATCATCTACCCTGCTGTCATCGCGTCTTGTTCCACTGTGTGTGATGCATAATGTTTCAGCGGTGTGCGCCGCTGACACTAAACATGCAATCCGGTCGAACACTTCACAGCACGTAACAACCTTGCAGCACATCACAAGATTCCTACGTGGTGTTTTCTATGCGCATCTCGCAGGAGCGGCACCCCCGGGGACCTGAAGAGCCTGATCGACGCTGCCCACGGGCTGGGCATGCCTTGACGTTGACTTGAGCTCTTTCATGTGCAATTATTGTCCTGCAGGAGGGGCACACCAGAGGACCTGAAGAGCCTGATCGACGCTGCGCATGGCATGAGCATGCCCAACTTGATGTCAACTTCAGCTCTTTCTTGTGAATCTGTCTTCCTGCAGGAGCGGCACACCAGAGGACCTGAGGAGCTTGATTGATGCTGCTCATGACATGAGCATGCCTAACTTGACGTTGAGGTTAGGTTTAAGCAAGCTGTTCTGTGTGCATCTGTTATCCTGCAGGAGCGGCACCCCCGAGGACCTGAAGAGCCTGATCGACGCTGCCCACGGGCTGGGCATTGTGGTGCTGCTGGACGTGGTGCACTCACACATCAGCAGCAACGCAGACGACGGCCTGGCAGGTGCGGCATCATGCCATGCATATGATACGCTGTTTGTGTGTTGCACTGCTTACCGGTGGCTGCACATTGCATTGCAAGCTTGTGCATTGTGCTGTGTGCACTCACACATAAGCAGCAACGCAGACGGCGGCCTGGCAGGTGTGTGGCAGATGCTGTGTGCTTGTTGGTGCATTGCACTACTTTCCGGTGGCTGCACATTGCATTGCAAGCTTGTGCAGGTGCGTGCCATGCTGTGTGCTTGTGCATTGTGGTTGTTGCATCTCGATTGATGATGAGGCTGCGGCCTGGCAGGTGCGGCATATGCTGCCTGCTTGTGCAATGTGGTTTTTGCATTGCCAATGCCCGGCGGGTGCTTGAACTGCCTCCTGTCAGCCCGGTATAATGTGCCTTCCGTTGGCCCCTGGTAGGGGTTCCCGCTCCTGGTTGTGCAGAGCATCATACGTAATATAATGTCAAAAATTGTGTAAAACGCTTTGTTGGGTGCTTGATGCAGGCTTTGACATGGGTCAGGGCCAGGACGCCAACTACTTCCGGTCTGGAGAGGCAGGCTACCACAAGCAGTGGGACAGCCGCATCCTCAACTACGGACACTGGGAGGTGCGCACGTCATCTAAATACGTTACTAACTGCTACTTTTGCTTGTCACACCTGCTGTGTGATTCTCAATCATGCTGCACTTGAGAGGTGCGCCTGTCGCCTGTCATGCTGAACTTCATCATCGTGATGGCAACATGTGCACCTCCCAAAGGCAGCATAGCTTGTATAACACCATAACACAGCAATGTCATCAAGGGTCGTTGTCGGATGCCTCTAGTATGTTAGTAACAGACGGAGCGCGTATGATCATGCACGCCAGTGTGTTTGGAATAAGTAGGGGAGCTTGCAACAACCACACTGGCCAGGGAGGTAAATCGAGCACTGAGCTGATTACAGGATGACCGGTTTCGACTTGGTAGCCATCATCAGGCCCATACCATGCTGAACTTCATCATTGTGTTGGCAACATGTGCACCTCCCAATTGCAGCATAACTTGTATGGCACCATAACACAGCAATGTCATCAAGGGTCGCCGTCGGGTGCCTCCAGTAGTGACAGACAGAGCGCGTATGATTATGCACGCCAGCGCTGCATAGTGTCAGCCCTACTGCAGGGCTGAGGTGGCGTGCTCATGAAGTGTGCCCACATGGGTCAACCAGGAGTGCTGCTGCTGCTGCTGCTGCAACCACTGCTGCTGCTGCTGCAACCACTGCTGCTGCTGCTGCTGCAGGTCCAGCGCTACCTGCTGAGCAACCTGCGGTACTGGCTGGACGAGTTCCAGTTTGACGGCTTCAGGTGCAAGTGACAGCTGTTGGCGCGTATCAGCAGCTGTGCTTTTCTCATCCGTTGCGCGTGACGCGCATGCACACGTCTTGACACACCTGTAGCACAGATAAGCAGATGCTTTGCAGTGCTCAGTTCGCCCTGGGTGTTAGGACGCAACATCCCCTCAGTTAGCAGATGCTGTGGTCGGCATGTGGCTTAGTACTTCGCAGCAAGCAACTGGGCAGCAGAATTCTGCTTAAAGGACTCATACGGCACATGGCGTTGTCTCTGTTGGTATTCACAAGCCAAGTTGCTTCAGACTTCAAGCAGCTTCGGATATTGTGTGTTTGTTTGTATGTTGCTGCTCGCTACTGCATGCAGGTTTGGTGGCGTTTACTCCATGATGTTCCACGATCACGCGATTGGCATGGATCCCTGCCGTACCTACAACCTCAACAACATGTTGGTAACATGTTACAAACCGTTACATGCTCCCACATGCAGGTTTGACGGCGTGCCGTCCTTTCTAGATGATCTACACCACACGATGATGCTGCGATCAACACCAGCCCTCTAAACATGCCCTAGCACCGCACGCCGTTAGTAACATGTCACATTGTGTTATGTGTTACTTTTGCAGGTTTGACGGTGTCACATCCATGCTGTATCACCACCACGGCATTGACACTGCCTTCAGTGGTCACTATCATGAGTACTTTGGCCCCCAGGCAGATGTGGAGGCCTGTGTGTACCTCATGATGGCAAATGAAGTCATCCACAAGCTGCACCCAGACGTAAGTGACTGTGCCCATCGCATCACTGCACTTCAGCACCTGCATGCTGCAAGAGTGCCGCTAGCTTGCTCAACGTAGTGTGAGATTCGCTGTCACGTGAATAACACACACAGCTACAGTCTTTGTTCCCTCAATCTCCACCATACAAGGTGTAAATTGAGGCAACAAACATTGTAACCGTGTGGCTTATTCAAGTGACAGCGAAGCTCACACTTCACATGCAAGGGATAAATCAAGGCAACGAATACTTTCAAGCTGTGTGTGTTGCTGACGTTACAGCAAATCCACGCTACACTTTGAAAGTGCCTTCCCTTGACAGCACCAGCCTGCATCATTCGTCTCAAATGCTGTCTGCAGGCCATCACCATTGCTGAGGATGTGAGCGGCATGCCGACGCTGTGCCGGCCCGTGTCCGAGGGCGGCCTGGGCTTTGACTACAGGCTCAACATGGCCATTCCTGACACGTGGATCAGGTGAGGCCGGTTGCAGCTTTTTGTAGCTGCTGAGTGGCACATGTTTGCTTGTAGTCTTGGGCAGCTGCGCACTGATCTTGTTGCTGCGCATCAAGTGGTAGCACTCTGGTTGAAAGCTGCTCACAGTGTGCCTGCTGCTTGCGTGGCTGCTGCTTTGCTGCTGCAGCCGCAGGCTGCTGAAGCATGACAAGGAGTGTAAGTTGATGTCAGGGAATTCTGCTTACACTGTGGTGCCGCGCTGCTGCTGCTGTCACAGGCTGCTGAAGCACGTGCGTGATGAGGACTGGGAGATGATGGACCTGGTCAACGCACTCTGCAATAGGCGCTACACGGAGAAGACAGTGGCATACGCAGAGAGCCACGACCAGGCACTGGTGAGACGTGATTCTGGTCATGCGGCCAAGCACTGTGTCAACCTGCTGTGACAGCTCTTGATCTGTTGCGTTGAGCCCTGGTGGCGTTGATCTCCAAAGTCGCACTTGGCAACCTATTACTGTGCATTCTGGACCGCAGGTGCAGTGATCACAGTGCCACCACACCAACAAAGCAGACGCATATCACACCTGACAGCAAAGAGCTCACACGCTGTTGAATTGGCATGTGAAGGCGGGTGAGAAGGCCATTGCCATGTGGCCGTCCAATCTTGAGGTTTCCTATGTGCTGCTACTTACCCTGGGCTCTGACACTGCTCATTGCCTGTGCTTTCGCAGGTGGGCGACAAGACCATCGCAATGTGGCTGTTCGACGCCGAGATGTACACCAACATGTCGACGCTCAACGAGTCGACGCCCGTCACGGAGCGCGGCATGTCGCTGCACAAGATGATCCGCATGGTCACGATGGCGCTGGGAGGCGAGGCCTGGCTCAACTTCATGGGCAATGAGTTTGGGCACCCGGAGTGGCTCGACTTCCCACGTGAAGGCAACGAGTGGAGCCACAAGCACTGCAGGTGTGCAACTTTGAATCGTGCCAGTTGTTTTGTATAGGATGCTGCGGTTTTGGCGCTGTTGTTGTGTTAGGGAGGTTGTGGTATTGGTTGGTGTTTGGTACCCGAGGCCTGGCTCAACTTTATGGGCAATGAGTTTGGGCACCGGGAGTGGCTGGGCTTCTTACGTGAAGGCAACGAGTGGAGCCACACGCACTGCAGGTACATGGTGTGTCTGCACCATGTGTCTTGGACTAGGTCTCCTGTATTGCTGCACAGTCAGTGGAGCCACAAGCACTGCATGTGTGTGCTGTATTGGTACTGGGGTGTCTTGCATTGCGACGCAGGCGTCAGGGAAGCCTACCAGCACCTCTCACCTGCGCTCTGTCTTGACCTACTGTTGCATTCCCTATAAGTCTCCCGTTGGCTCCTGATTGGGGTTGCCACTCCTGGTTGAGTGGAGCATGTAATGTATGTGACCAATGCTGCATGCTGAAGCTGTAGCAGCTGTCATCTGCTCTGTGTTCAACGGCTGCGCTGCTGGGGCTGTTGCTGGGCTGGCAGGAACTGCGGCTGCCATACCCTGCTGATATGGCTGCTTGTGTGGCACACGCAGCCGTACCAGCAGGACATGGCAGCCTCAGTTGCTTCCAGCTCAGCAGCAGCGCAGCCGTTGGACACAGCGCAGATAATAGCTGCTATAGCACAGCAGCAGGCTGCTGCCTAGCCACAAGAGTTAGCGTCCTTGCTGGATGGAGAAGATCTAGAACCAGAGCAACAGCAGCCGGTGCATGGCCAGCCGCTGCAGCAGCAAGTCGCTGCTGCTGCAGCAGCAGCTGTTGCTGCAGTAATGTCTGCGATGCAGCAGCGACAGCTGGTGCAGCAGCAGCATCCACAGGCTGCTGTCCGCAGCACTCCTGTGATGCTACTAGGGCAGGCCGTTTTGTGCCTCTGTGCAGGCGCCTGTGAAGCCTTGTTGATTGACCGCATGCGTTGCCACCAGCTGTTCTGCGCAGTGCCGTCAACGCCACTGCTGCTGCTGCTGATATGCTGCTGCTGGTTGCTGTCCTGCAGGCGCCAGTGGAGCCTTGTCGACACCAACCACATGCGCTACCAGCAACACTTACCTGCCCTTCTTTTCAGCCTGCTGCTGCGATGCTGCATGCTAACCTGCTGCATGCTGCCCTTCTTCTTTGCGCAGGCGCCAGTGGAGCCTTGTTGACACGGACCACATGCGCTACCAGCAACTCACAAGTGCCCTCTGCTAATGCAGTTTCTGCATGCTGTCCTTCTTGAACATTTGCGCAGGCGCCAGTGGAGCCTTGTTGACACTGACCACATGCGCTACCACCAGCTCAATGAGTGGGACAGGGCCATGATGGAGCTGGACAGCAAGACCGGCTTCCTCAGCAGCAGTGTGCAGTGGGTCACGCACATCGACCAGGAGAAGCAGGTGCGCCTGGTTTGGGGTTTCTGCTTTGTTCCGTTGTCTCCCTTTATGTGTTTTTTAGATTCACTATTCGTTGTGAGCTTCTGTTACAAATTTTCAGAAAACAAAAGAGCGCAAGCAATACGCATGTGTTGAGCAGGTGTATGAGTGGCTTCCTCAGCAGCAGTGCGCAGTGGGTCACGCACATCGACCAGGAGAAGCAGGTGCACGTGGTTCTGGGTTTTTCTAGTTTCCCTCTTTGAGGTTTGACTTCGCTGTTTTGTTAATACTTACTAAGATACATGAAGCAAAAGAGCGCAAGCTGTAAGCATGTGTTGACCAGGTGCATGAATGGCGTGCCTCAGCAGCAGCACGCAGTGGCTCACACACATCGACCAGGAGAAGCAGGTGGGCCGTGGTCACGTGGCGTAACATGTTTGTGTGACTGCCAACAACAACAAACCATGTATACAGCAGGGGCTCATGCTGCCGTCTCTGCAGCACCAGCATAATGTTTGTGTCGCGATAGTAGCCACCGTGTGTGGACATTCGTGTCACTGACCTGGCTGCTGCTGCTGCTGCAGGTGCTGGTTGCTGAGCGCGGGCCGCTGGTGTTTGTGTTCAACTGGCACCCCCATGAGGACTACGAAGGCCTAAAGGTGGCAGCACCAGAGCCAGGTGAGGGTCGATAATGCAACGCCTCGCCAGCGCTGCGCTGTGTGTGCCTGCGGACTGTCAGCCGAACCATCCAGCCACTAGCGAGCCGTATCTGTACGTGGCCGTGCAGTGTATGCGATGGACAATGCGGCTCACACAGTCCAAGGTTTGAGATTCAACCATACATGCTGTCCGCTCTGCCATTTTGATGCAGGCAAGTACAAGGTGGTGATGGACAATGCGGCTCACACCGAGCATGTTCAACGAAACAATCAACCAGTCATGCTGTGCCCCTCTGCCTTTTTGTTGTTGATCTGCTGCAGGCAAGTACAAGGTGGTGATGGACAGTGACGCATGGCACGTGGGGGGTCACGGCCGCATCCACTGGGACGCTGAGCACTTCACAACGCCAGCAGAGGAGGGCAAGTTCAACGAGCGCGACCAGTACTTCCAGGTGAAAAATATAACTGTTACATAATTCAACAAAGTAACATGTCAGCTGAGCGTGAGATTGCAGTGGATGTCTACATGGATGCTTACCGCAATTGTGTGCAGCTTCAAGCTGTAGTACACAGTTGGGTGATCAGCCCAGCACCTGTGTGACAGCTGAAGAGATGTTTGACTTTTGATGTCTGGCCGCTGCTTACCTTGGACTTCCTGCTGTGTTTGTGACTGCTCAGGTGCTGGCTCCCTCTCGCACTGTGGTGGCATACATGAAGGAGACAGAAGAGATGCGCCAGCAGCAGCAGCAACAGCAGCAGCAAGACAACGCACCAGGCATTGGTGGCGGCGGTGGCGGCAGATTCAGCGCTTACATCCAGTCACGCACTGACAACGGCGCAGCAGAGAGCGGCCACAGAAACGGGAACGGCAATGGAAATAGCTCGAATGGCAGTAGCGAGGGTGGCCGGTTTGCTGCGTACATCAAGGCACGGGAAGGTGGCAGCAGTGGGGCAGGCGATAACACATCATACGGCGGCGGCGGCAGCAGCAGCGGTGGTGGCGACGGTGGGCGCTTTGCTGACATCATTAAGCAGAGGTACACCCGGTAAACGGTGTGTGCTGCGTTGATGCTGCTGCTGTGAAGCAGTGCTGCTGCTGCGGCCATTGCTGCTGCAGCTGCTGCTGCTGTATGGGGTATTGGAGATGGGACGGTGTATGTATGGGAGCTCGGCTGGGAAGGGCACATATGCAAGGGCTGATGGGATTTGTGTTTGGGGTGCATCCCGATGTCATGTGACATGATATGGGTGGTTTTGTGGCGTCGAAGGGTTGCCGGAAAGGCAGCTTGCGGGGTACATGCAGTTGGATGCTGAGCTGTACATGTGTCTCCGCAGATGTGTACATTGAGTTCTGTGTGTGTGGATAGCTGCACTGACAGGGGCCGGCGCGCATGTGTTTTGTGCAGCTGTGGCTGCTGGGTGCTGCAGCGTACTGCAGCTAATAGCCTATGCATGCAAAGCTTCAATGTCTTCACTGTCCCACAGGACCACAGATGCATGGGCATAGCTGTTGCAGCGCAGCTGCGATTGTGTATATGACAAGGCGTGACGGCAGCTGCGTGCTGCATACTAGGTGATGTTTGGCACAGGGTGTTGCTTGTGTCGTGCTTAGTATCTTGGGGTGCAGCTCAAACTGCTCTGACTAAGTGTGACGGCATGTTGACTTGCCAGAATGAATGAATCAGGAGTGCACATGTTGCTCAGCTTTCAGTGGAGAGTAACATGGACTCCATGCGTTAGTGTTGCTAGTGCTGTGTTCAGAACTGTGACCAAAGTATGGTGCGTCTCTTGCGCAGGTATTGTAACATGCTGTGCAGTTGTATGGAGTCTTGAAGCAGCAAAGTAATTCATGTTGACTTGCACCGTCTTGATAGTTGCCGCAGCTGCATGTTACGACGTTATTCAGGCGGTGTCAGCAACGACACGTGTGTTGAGTACGGCCATCGTTCATGGTGTGCTAATCCACATGTCTGCATGCGAGTGCATGCCAACTACCTGAGACTTTCCTTGAGAAGACAGATCCAACGTTTGTTGATGTACTGCTGTGTGGGTTGAGCTGCAAGTACCCCGTGGTGCTTGTGTTGCGGATCTGCTGTATTTGGGGTACTGTCCGGGCTGTATGCATTGCGCTTGTCGCTGTTACTGTAGTATTGGAGGGGCTGCTGCTGCAACCGCTGCTGCTGCCCCAAGAAGTTCGCTGCTCTCCAGGCACACGTAAAGCCAGGCTGACCATGGTCAGAGCATGCACTGGCTGCGTTTTTGTTGGTATATGGTACCCTGCCAAGGTAAACCTGGGCTTGTGTGGCGTGTCTTATAGGCCACCTTACGGGCTCCGACTTCCGCATGCTTGATGAACAGTGGTGCTGCGTTGGTTGGTGAGGTTGGTGACAACCGGTTACTTCCTCATCCTGGTCTAGCAATATCGCTGTGACATCAACCTCAACGTATACAGTCTGCTTCCTTGCGGTAGTAGCACTGCCTGCAGCTGTTCTTGTGTACGGAAGTTCTTGCCCTTCCGAGATCAGAAGCCGATGCGACACTAGCGGAGTACCAAACATACTCACTACGCGACATTGGATAGTTGCTCGTGCATGAGAGTTGCACGGTGACGCTATCTGCGACAGGTAGAAGACAGCAGCAACAGAAGCAGTAGCAACGGATAGATGCCTTTCAAGGGGTTACTGAACAGCGCCAAAGCGCTCGCCCTGGCCAGGGACCTGGCGGTGAAACCAGAGTGAGCGAAATTTGCAACGCTGCTGGCTGTCCATGCGTTCTCAGCTTTGCACACCACCTCAAAGGTCAGCGTCACCAACACACCTGCTGTCTGCACTGCAGCACTGCCAGCATTACACAAGCAGAGTTTGAGTCCTTGCAGCAACTGCCAGCGCTGATCAGCAGCCTCTGCCGCAGCGCCTTGGAAGAACCACAGCATGACACCGGCCAGCTGCAGCTGCTCAGTCTGCTGCCTTTCCTCCTGCAAGCAATATTGCAGGCATAGCAGAAGCTGCAGTCTTACCTGCAAGTGCCCAGTGCGGTGCCGTTCCACAGCATCAGACACATACGGGCCTGCATACTGCTGCTGGACAGTGCAGCAGCATGCATGTCAGCACCGGGTGTCTGCAAGCAGTGGCTACAGCAAGATGGTGACAAGCTGCTGCAGGGTACGTTACGTGAGAGCGATAACTCCACATGTTGTGCAGCTGCAGCTGCCATGCGGTGACTAAGCAGAGGTAATCAGTCAACCGGCAGCAGCAGCAGCAGCTATGTGCCACTGCTGCCAAAGTACGACACATTGTTGCTGGCATGTGTCATGCACGAGTGCCGCTGTTGCTGCCATCTCCATTCAGAACTCCTGCTAAGTCAGCTGCTGCATTCCTTGTTCTTCATTGCACATGCAGAATTCACAGAATACATGCTTGCCCTGACTCCCACCCTGTTGAAGCGGCAAGTGCAGCTGCAAAAACAGCAGCAGAAGCAGCTACCAGCTGACCAGCAAGCTGAGCTGGACAACAGCTGCAACGTGTTAGGCCTGGCAGTGCTGAAACTGTGGCAGCACATTGCGCATGCTGTGATTGTTCACCAAGATGATGTGCAGTCAACAGCAGGCGCTGCTGAGTGGTGCACTCCATCTCAAAACGCGTGCGTAAAACTCGACCCTCACATAATGGGATTCTCGCGACTTGCGGATGAATATCTTAGCAGCTGGCTCCCCGCTGAGGCATCCGCAGGCAGCAGCAGTGCTGGCGGCCCCACTAGCAGCAGCAGCAGCAGCAGCAGCGTCAGGGACATGGTGAGATACGTTAAGGTCCTGCTGCCTAAGCTGCAGCTGGTGCGTCACACCGACGCATTACCAGCAGCGTTAGTGACTGCGCAGGAAGTGGTTCGCTGCATTGACGCGGCACACACTTGGTCACAGGAGGCATCTAGATTCTGGGGACCAATCAAAGTTTGGGTGGGGGACTGTCGCGTGCTGCAGCAGCAGCTGCTGCTGCTGGCATTTCAGGCAAAACTGCTCAGAGCAGAGCAAGGACTCGTATCATGTGTTGCGCTGTCTGCAGCCGGGCGCTAGCTCGCAGCAGCAGCAGCAGCAGCAGCCAGGTGTGGAGCAGGTGCCGCAGCAGCATGCTGAGCACAAACAGCAGCAGCAGCAGCAGCATGTGGATGGCGAGCAGCAGCAACAGCAGCAGTCACAGGAGGGTGTCAATACTGATGGCAACAGCAGCTGGTACATGAGCCACCTGCATGTGCCGGGGGATCACCAGCTGCTGCTGGCATGGTATGCGTGTGAGTCAGCTGACCTGGCAGCTCTGGAGCAGCAGCACCTGGCAGGAATGCACCACATCAGGTGAAAAACCTTGGATATGCAGCAGATCTGCAGCAGCAGCAGCAGCAACACTTTGCACATCAGGGGTTGCTGTGCACAGCATGTAACCGTCAGACAGCAGATCATGTGTTGCGGGGACAGCAGCACCTGGCAGGATTGTGCGATAACAACATCAGGATGGGTCAGGTCACTCGAGACTTGGCAGTGAGCAGCAGCAGCATCAGTTCACGCAGCAGCATGATCTGCTGCGCAGGCTCTGACTCGCGCAGCAACACAACTTTAGATTGCATGACAGTTTCACAGTTTGCTGCTGCAGCAGCTGTCGTAGCTTGTTGAGGCTAAACCACACCACTGATCACTGTTTACTATCCACTGTGCATTGGCAGTCTAACTGCTGCTAAGCTACCACGCAGCTGAACAAGCCTTGCTGTCACCTGCTGGCTGTGCAGGCCTCTGAGCAAGCAGACAACAGCTGAGCTGGCCGATGGAATGCTGGCCACTGTGCGCAGCATACAGCATGTCGCGCAGTGGCTGCTGCTGCAGCAAAGGGCTCCCCAAACAACTAGCAGCAGCAGCAGCCAACAGCAGCAGCAGAATGCATTGCTACAGTATCATGCGCTGTGGCTGCCATCACTGAAGCTGCTGGTGGAGTGCCTGCTGCTGGTGCCCACACTGGACATGGCCAGCAGCTGCCTGCAGCTCATCACTTGGCTCATGCAGCAAGTAAATGCAGCTCGACGGGTGCCCAGAAGACCACCCACAACCACTGATGCAGCTCAGCCTGACAGCACTGCTGCTGGTGCTGCTGGTGCTTCATGGGTAGACAGCACAGCAGCTACAGTGACCTTAAAGGAGATGCTGCCGCTAGCCCTAAAGCAGTTGGGGCCTGCTGTGTATCATGCTGTGCAGCACACTGCTGATCTGAAGCAGCGGCGGCAGCTGCTGCAGATGTGGGCAAATGCAGTGGAAGCAACCCTGCAGGAGGATAGTGAGTAGTCTCGGCTTATGTGTGATTGGGTGCAGTTGGTGTTCAGGACGTCATCTGTAACGTCAACAACCTGCATTGACACTGCGGAATAGCTACTGATGGGAAACTTGGTACAACACACGCGATCACAGCGTAAGCTGACACATTGATGACGCTGAAGACATGGACATGATGCCAACAGTGTCCGGGTTGAGGTTTGGCGGGGCTGCCTAGCTGCCTTTCCTTTTGTGCGCTGCTCTACATACATGAATTCTGGCTGCAAGCATGTCAAACAAAATCTTGTACATGTTCTGTTGCTGCTGCTGCAGTCAAGTTTGACCCGGTGGAGCAGGTCGCACAGCAGCCGTTTGCAGCTGCAACAATGCTGGAGGCGGCAGTGCGAATGTGGAGGCCAGATCCTAGCCAAACAGCAGCAGCAGCAGCAGCAGCGCAACGCACTGCGTGTCATGGCCTGCTACACCAGGTTTTGACGGCAGCTGTAAATTGCTGCATTGGCAGCCCTTACGAACGTCCGCTCGTCAGCAGCAGCAACAGCCTTGATGACCCACCTGTGGACAACAGCAATGCACCACTTGTGAGAGCTCTGGTGCGACAGGCTTGTAGCAAGCTGTGAGGAGCACTGCACAATCCTGAGACAGCTCCAGCGATAGACACTAGCCCTGGCAACGAAGCTGCAGCAGCAGCAGCAGTCGAGGCAGCAACGCAGGCGGCGTTAGGAGAAGCGAAGAATGAGCGGCAGCAGGTGCAGCTGCGGCTTGCGTCGCTTATGTGCAGCTGCCTCAAAGCGATTGCGCACGAGCAGCAGCAGCAGCAGCAGCAGGTATGCTGGCAGTGGGTAGCTGGGAACTGCAGCATTATGGCCTGGGCTTGCAGCGAATTGGCCAGCCTTGAAGCTTCGTAGCACACTGCACAGCAGAAGGTCCACGCGCAAGATGAGGCACTGCTACGCGGAGAATGGCAGCGCGTATACAAAGGCAGGGTGCCAATTCCAGAGAGCCTCGTGACGATGCTGCAGCATGCGTACGGTGGCCAGTTGGTGACATGGATTCAAAATCCAGTGGTGCTGAAGCTTGCTGCAGACTACAGCTGCCAGCTGAAGGGTCAGCAGCTGCCAGCACGGATACAGCCGCAGCATCTGCAGTTTGAGTCGCGCTTGCTGGCAGCCATGCTGGCGTATTCACCGTGTATGCAGGGCAGCAGCAGCAGCAGCTGCTGCTGCTGCGAAGCGCCAGACAGTAGCTGTCAGCAGAGCAGTAGCAGGGTCGACACAGCAAGCAGCAGCAGGCCCCAAATGGGCAGTAGCAGCAGCAGTAGCAGCAGCAGTAGCAGCAGCAGCAGCAGTCAGGCAGCTGCTGGTACCTCTCAGCCAAGCGACAGCGTCGAAACCACCACCAGCAGCAGCAGCAGCAGCAGCTGCAGCAGCGCTGCTGTGTCAGGCGCTGAGCTTGAAGTGCAGCTGGCATGTGCAGCGGTTGTTGCTTGTGCTGTGCGGCTGTACAGTAACGTCTTGCGGGCGGCGTTCGCCCGTCCATGTATCGATGAGGCTGCTAGTGCCGCAGCTCGTGCCGCAGGTGCTGCACAGCTGATGCAGCAGCTCTCACTTGCCAGTAGAAACGAGTGCCTGGGACCCCTGCCCATAGAGCTGCTGCAGCAGCTTATCAGCGGGGATGAGGGGGTTCTGGAGAATGCAGAAGTTGCAGCAGCAGTGATTGGTGCATTGCTGGGGAGCCAGCAGCAGCTGATGGTGTATGCTAGGCGAGGTGTCAGGTGGTTCAACAGTCAGCTGGGCCGGCTGGGGTGCGCTCTGCAGCTGCCGCAGGATGCCGTGCAGCAGCTGCAGGAGCTTACGGACGACTTACAAGAAGCACTGGACATTGCCCTTGCTGAGTTTCTTGCGTGAACTCTACTACATTGCCCTTGCTGAGTTTCTTGTGTGAACTCTACTACATTGCCCTTGCTGAGTTTATTGTGTGAACTCTACTACATTGCCCTTGCTGAGTTTCTTGTGTGAACTCTACTACATTGCCCTTGCTGAGTTTCTTGTGTGAACTCTACTACATTGCCCTTGCTGAGTTTCTTGCGTGAACTCTACTACATTGCCCTTGCTGAGTTTCTTGCGTGAACTCTACTACATTGCCCTTGCTGAGTTTCTTGTGTGAACTCTACTACATTGCCCTTGCTGAGTTTCTTGTGTGAACTCTACTACATTGCCCTTGCTGAGTTTCTTGCGTGAACTCTACTACGACATGATGGAGGAGCAGGAGGAGTCTTCAGAGGCAGCTGCAAATGCTGCTGCCGGCATCGATGACGCAGCTACCGCCAGGGTTCAAACATCGGAGGGGCGCGGCGCCGAGCAGGCCGCCGGGCTTGGCTGAAGCATCCGGAAGCGCAACATCATCTGCAACAGCAGAAGAGCCTGGGTACATGTAGGCCAAGACTCGTATGGCGAGTCGTTGTATCAGGCGATGCAGTGCTGGGCTGACGCTGTGTGTGCTGCTCTGCCCAGCCGCCGCTGCTGCAGCAACCCGCGCTGTGTGGTGCTGCGTGAGATGAGCGAGTCAAACCTGGTCAACGGCAAGGCCTGCTGCTGTGGGGGCTGCTCAGCAGCTGACCAGGCGGTGCACTACTGCAGCAGGCACTGCCAGGCCAGCCACTGGCAGCTGCACAAGGCGCTGTGCAGGAGCAGGCAGAGGCAGCAGGGGCAGCAGCAGCAGCAGGAATAACAGCAGCAGGAACAGATGTGCATTGCATTGTGCCATATGGCATGCATGATGATGATGATGATATGGCATGCATGATTGCTAGTACAGGCTGATTGGCTGACCTGTTGAGCAGTTGGAAAAGCTGCTGTCATGTGCCTGCATCATGCCATAGAGTGCAGTGCACCGCAGTGAGCCATGTCACACTGTGGCAGTGCTTGATTGATATCACTCTGGTCGCTGACTGTAGATTGGAACCAGCAGGTGTGCATGCCATGTCTGAGACATTCTGAGGACGAGACTCTCAGATGCGGCATCAATTAGTAATTGTTAGATGCTATTGATGTTCAACACCACAGTTTGGCTGAGCGTCATCATCATCTTTAAAAGATGAGTCATGTTACATTAAGCCATAGCCTCAACGCCATCGGCCCCGCGCCCCACTGTCTGACAGGGCGGCCAGGCTGGTTGAGTAAACAGTTTTGAAAGGTACACCCCATGTGAGTCACACTGGGGATTTGAGGCCTCCCTAGGGACAACAATGACAACTGCTAGTACGCATAGTATGGCTTTAGTCAAGCCAACAACATGCCAGAATGCACTATACAGAAAGCACTGCCAGGAGAACCAACTGTGAGCATATGGTGAGTGTACAAAGTGCGCCGCAGATATGGGCGGCTGCCACAAGTAGTACTGCAGCAGCAGACTGTATGTGGTCAGTTGCTGTACAGCAAAAGCACACTGTTACAGCCTGAGCTAGCATGGTGCTATCATACAGTCATCATCATCAAATTACCAGATCAAGCCATAGCATCAACGCCATCGGGGGGGGGGGGGGGGGGGGGGGGGGGGGGGGGGGGGGGGGGGGGGGGGGGGGGGGGGGGGGGGGGGGGGGGGGGGGGGGGGGGGGGGGG
>CADDIJ020002963.1:0-63957 GCA_902809745.2 Tetradesmus lagerheimii
CCCGCGCCCCTCAGGAGCGGAAGAAAGAGGGAGCACTGCTCCATTGTGTTTGCAAATATTACGCACATCCCAAGCTTGGACAAGATGCTCAGCAATGCTCCTAGATATCACTCGGCACACCCCCCTACTACCCCAAATATCATCAGAAACAAAACGCAACAACTTGGTGGATGCATCAGTCAACGACAACACATTGCGCAATTTTTCAGCGCCGCCAGCAACATCACGCAAAACAGACCGAATTTCATCAAGCATAGTATCCCTCTGAGCAGAAGTAGCCGGACAATCAAACATCAGATGTGACAAAGACTCAACACCCTGACCACAAGCAGGACATGCTGTGTTAGAATCAGCTCTGCTGCCACCATAACGACTGGTACGCTCATGCACACAAAGACAGCCCATTCGAACACGCATCAGCAACTCAATACCACGCGTTGGCGCACAGAACACAAAAAGGGCCTAGCCCTTTTAAAACGCATGGCATCAGCATGTGTAGGGTGCACATGCGTGATGTAACGGCTCAAAGTAGAGTGCTGCAGTGATTCACAACAATTGTGTCTGCATGCAGCTTCCTGACCTGACGGTTGATGTGATTCTTGCACGCATTAGCTCGATCAGCCGCCGCCTCAACATCCACACCATACTTGCAAAGCAAACTCTGCACATACTTATGCCAGGGTGTCACCGCAACAGCACCACTAGGGCGCTTCCACTCAGCTGAGAAAACCTGACGTGGCAAACGCGAATTCTGCATACGCTGGACCCTAAAGTAATACTCCATCGCCCACTGATGAAGCCACATGTGCAATGGCTTCACACCCCATTCAGCCAGAACAAGTGAAGTGCAAGGGCGCTCCTTGCCACAACGCATTGAGCACTTGATGATGTCAGTCTGCGCTTTGTCAATCTGTTGCAGTTGCCTTGCAGTTGACGGAAACCAGACCTCACTGCCATATTCAACAATCGGGCGAACGCATGTAAGCAGAATGATACGCTTTACTTCCACGCTGATGAGCCGGCTATTCCAAACTGGCATGAGCCCACCCTTCACACGATGCACTTTTGCCAACATCTTCTCAAAGTGCGTATTCCAGTTGCAGGCATTGTTGAACCACAGGCCAAGGTAGCAGTACTCTGATACAACAGGCACAGGCACACCGTTCCAAACGATGCCAGAATCATCCAACTGGCTGGGCTGTCTAGCTGGTGAGACATGCATGACAGCAGACTTCAAGCTATTCAGCTTGAACCGCCACTTACAACTGTATTCATAAACTGTTGCGGCCACAGCCTGAACCTCAGCCAGAGATCCGCACACAGCAACAAAGTCATCAGCCTGCATGGCTGCCACAACCTGACCAGCAGGTTCGTCACAAGGGCCCATAAGGGTGATGCCAGGGTGCTTTGCATGCACCTCATGCAGCAGATCATCAATGAAGTACAGGTACAGTGTGGGGGAAATAACATCGCCCTCATGCAGACCAAGGTCACATGTGAAGCTCTCAGTGACATGACCTTCGTGAGACACCACACGGCGTGCACCCTGATACAAGTTGTAGAGTACACGGAACATCTTTCCACGCACACCCTTGTCCCACAGCTTTTGAAAGAGCCCATCAAGCCACACTGTTGGGAGAGCCTTATAGGTGTCAACAAACAGCACATAAGAATCCTTCCCCTCAGCTTTCCTCCCACCCAACACCTCACTGAGCACACTCTGGTGGTCAGCACAGCTGCGCTTGGGACGAAAGCCGTTCTGGCTCTCGTGCAGCAACAGCGTTCCTGCTGCTGTAGCAGCAGTTACACGCTGCTGCTGCTGCTGCTGTTGCTGCTGACGTGCCTGCTGCTGCTGCTGCTGCTGCTGTTGCTGCTGCTGTTGCTGCTGCTGCTGTTGCGCCTGCTGTTGCTGCTGCTGCCGTTGCTGTGTCGTGCCCTCCGCCACTGACTTGCCTTCAGCAAACTTGATGAGGCGCTGGTTGAGAACGCTGGTGTAAAATTTGTAAAGCACGCTAAGCAGGGTGATACCACGGTAGTTGGTGGGGTCTGTCAGGTCACCCTTCTTGGGCATGTTCACAACTGTACCTGGCACCTGGTGCACCTGCTCAAGCTGCCACCATCAGATTGCAGTACTGCAGTAACATATCTGCGGCCGTGCTGCCTCCATACTTGAGTAGCTCATTGACAATGCCCTCCTCAGCCGGGTTGCCGGCCTTGCCATACGTGATACGTGATCACGTACACGGCACTGCTGAGTGTTGTGTACTGAGTATTGTGATTATGCAAAAGTGTGCTGCAGATCACCACGCACCCGGTGCGGGCCAAGCGATATATGCTCAACAATCAGCGGATGACTGGGCGTGGGTCGCAGGAGACTCTCGGAGTTGTGCGTCATTGGCTGCTTGCCGAGCACTGTGACAGTGTCATGCAGTGAGTCTGTCTGCTGCTGCATGAGTTGTGGTGTTTATGGCATAAGGCATGCCACACGCCGTGTACACGGTGTATGTGTTACTGCACCCTTGCAAGGGCTGGGGGTGTGCCAGGCTCCTGCTGCTGTGCATGGTGTGTGGCGTATTGTACTGCGCCAAACTCAAGCTGAGGTTTTGGCCAACACATGTGCAGTGCAACGTCATAATATTCATGACTATGTGATAGAGCTTTCGCAGGCAGGGCATTCCCAGCAAGTTCACAACACTTAGTGTAACGATTACATGGGTGGCCCGGCCACGGTGCACCGAGTGGTCCCCTAAGTACAACTCTGCGAGAAACTCTAGCAGAACCGTCAGAGTCTACAATATGCGGCTTTTCAGAACCGCCGTCTTTTGTTATACTCATGTCAAGCTGTGACGGCGAACACAGTTGTTACAAACAATGTCACGGTGCCAAACACCATTGACTTCATGCACTACATGCCCCCCTGCGCACCGTCACTACTAGTGGGACTGGGATGGTCCCAGGAAAATCAATACATGCAACAATGCTCCTAGTGAATGCATCCTTATGCAGTCCCACTCCAAAGGCATACCTGGAAATAAAATCAACACCCTCACACCGCTGCGAGCCGGCCCGGGCCACCGCAGAAAGCTACACAAGTGCTGTGTTGCCACGTGCAGCCACATATGTGACGACACCGCACTGGCAGTCCCACATCAGTCCCACACACGTAAACACACGTCAAGGTCAAAGAAGGTCAGGCAAGGCTGTGCCCTCAACAGTCTTGGCCGGGAGCGCAAAGGGCGCCAGCAGCCCCAGCAAGGCCCTGGCCTGGCTGACATGGCTGCGCCGACAAGACCGGCACATACGCTGCGTGACCGGCTGCCTGACGCACTCGACGACGAGCCACAACTTGGAAGGGTACAAGCACAATTCTCAGCAGCTGCATGCTGCATTGATACAACAGCTGGCCACTGGCACCAGATGCATTATGCCTGTTGCGATGCGTTGTGCCGCGATGAAGTCGCTGCCAGCAAGGCATAGGTATAGCATGAGGCGGCAGACCAGCTTGCCTAGGATCTGTGTAGCCCTGCCAAGCAGTGCACACAGGCGGCCAGCCACGCAGCGTTGCACAACACGCCTTGCCTGACGCGTGAGCTGCCTGGAGTGCAGCCAGCACAGCACAGACCAACTTGAACCCGCCTGCTGCTGTCAGAGCACCCACATCCACCAACCGGCTGACCTGCAAACAGCCAGCACAAGCTTTTGCTGCTGTCAGCGCCAGCAGCTGGCTGCTTACAACAGCACTGCTGATGCAGCGACAGCCAGCGCCAGCTGTACATGCTAGCAGACACCACAAGCTTTGGCTGATGTCAGCACCAGCAGCTTGCTGTTTGCAACAGCACTGCTGACTCAGCGACAGCAAGGGATGGAGAGCTGCCTGTCACTGGCAAACACACTGCAGGCACCACACAACAACCAAAAGTCAAAAGTCAGGGCGCTGCCGCAAGCAGCACGATGCATGTCATACTGCAGACGCAGCTTCGCAACTGCAGCAGTACTTGAGGTCATACTGTTAGTATAGTGACCTAAGTATTGAGTAAAACATGACACCATGGCATCTGGCAGCAGTGCCGGGCCCAATAGGGCTGTGGTACCCCACGCAACATGCGTGCCCTGACAGCCATGAGAAGCACACCCGTTCAGCCATGACAATATGTGTGCGTGGGCACACTGCATGCCTCTATACGGTATGGACTATACCGACAGCATGCAGAATGCATATGTGATCAGTGCTGCCGCCAACAATCCCACTCAAACCTGCTGACGTCCCTGGCTAGCTAGCTACAGCTGCCTTTGTAACAACTTCTCCCTGCGAGCCCTCCCTGATACGTCAGTGCTTAGGTGCATTGCAATGAGCAACGACGCAGCTCATAGGTCAGATGTGTCTCTTCCAGAACTAGCCATGCACTGGTTGCTGTTCACGTCCCGCCAAACCTGTTCCTGCACTGCTGGTGCAGAAAACAAATGTCCGACGGCATGTCTACACCAAGTAGTGCTTGCCACACATCCGCTGGGTGAAAGCAACCGGCCTGTGAGCTACAAGGCACAATCAAATTGATCATCACAATAAGCCGCCAAAAGGGTATGACACGACAGCACCAACAATCCAGACACGCGCGCTAGGAATGCACAGCCCAATAGCTGTCCAGCACACTTGATGCTGCTGTTGCAAGAATAGCAGCACTGCCGCAGCTACCACCGCTGTTGCCAGAACTACTGGCTAGCCAGCTCGCTTGCTGCTGCAGCCAGCACCTGCTCAGATGTGTAACCAGTCAGCTTGCTGGCAGAAGCAGCGGCCTCTGCCACCATTGCCATCCACGCAGCATCACCAGCACCACCTGTGCTGCCCAGCTCAGCCAAGCACTGCAGCGCAACCGCAGAGCCCTCACCACCAATCTTCACAACAGCAACAGCCTCGTCATGATCTGCACTGTGCATTGCCTCCAGCTCATGATCTGCAGTTTCCTCTGCATCCTCAGCACCCCCTGACGCATACCCAACTTGCTCCTCCTGCCCCTCCTCCTGCTGCTGCTGCTGCTGTTGTAGCCGGTCACGCTGACCCTCCTCACTGGCACCTCCTGCTGATGCTGTCGCTGCAGCAGCAGCTTCCACAGTCAGCGTAGTATAGCAGCAGAACTCATCCTCCTCATCCTCTCGCGCATCTGCACCCAACTCACCCTCACCAACAGCAACCTCATCTTGGCTGCCGCTGCCGCTGCTGCCGCTTGCGATGCTACTGCCACTGCTGGGCCTGCTGCTGCTGGCGCTGACCCTGCTGCCATCCGCAGCTGACAACGGCAGCTTTCCGAGGGCTTCGAGCAGATCTTGGTGGCCGCCGCCTGTGCGTACCAGCAGGTGGCCGTTCAACATGCGAATGCGCAGCTTGCGGCCAGCAGCGGAGTACTGGCAGGGACCAGACCTGCGCAGGAAACACAAGAAGCACCGGGTTTGACCCAAAGCACAATGCAGGTGCCAGCAACACAGGCAGAGCATCACACACAACAGCAAACAAGCATAAGCGGGTACAGTGTAGAACGCCGTGCATGTGTGTTTGATTACAGAGGCTGACCACAGGGCTGCTAATGGTTTGCCAGTCATTACACAGGCCCTTCCACCCGCCAGATCCTGGCAGCTGCGGGAGTTGCCTGGCTAGTCAGTAGACACTCTCTGCAGCAGTGCTGCACATCACCAACTGGCTGCTGTTGCCTCACCTGCTGAGCTCCAAGTTGACGCCGTGAGCCTGCAGCGCTGCCGCCAGCCTGCCCATGGCCTCATCAATCTGCAGCAACAGAAAGACAGCACGAGCAACAGCGAGGGAATGAGTAGAAAGCAAGCCTGCCTGGGTCAAGAACAAGAAGCTGCAGCAAGGCTGCTGATGGACCCATCAATCTGCAGCAGCCAGCCAAGGACAACGTGTGTGTGACACAGCTATAGCTGTGCTGGTGCCGCAGATGGCAAGCAGCCTTGCATCTAAGCTAGCTGCTGCAGATCAGCAGATATGCGCCAGATCACTAGCAGAAGCTAAGAACTGCGATGAGGTGTTGCGCGTGCACGTGTCGGCTGGGTCTTTGGTGCCATGCAACATGTGCAGCTACCAATGCTGCATAAGCAAGCTAGGGGTGCAATCAATTACAATGGAGTAGCGTCCTTTGCTCGCACCTGGCTGCTGTCACCGTCCTTGAGTGGTGACAGGCGTGCAGCAAGCTTAGCTCCTGCCAGCCCATCAATGCTGGCCTTGGTGGGTGACAGGCCCCCAGCAGCAACAGCAGAGCAATGCACGTCCAGGAACGCCTGGCGGCAGCAGCAGCAGCAGCAGCAGCAGCAGCACAGGTCAGCAGAGGTGCGATGGCCGAGCAAGTTGTGGTGTGTCTTGGCAGCGGTTGCAGGCTTGCGCGATACAGCAGGCCAGAACACGCGTCAAGATTTAACATGGTGACCACGGCACGCAGTATTCAGCAACTTCTGCTGCACATACAGATGATCTAGCAACCATGCGGTCCGCATGCACCACGTCTCTTGTCATACCTTGCATGCTGCACCAAATCGTGGGTCCTCTGTCAGCCCTGCAGCAGCACCAGCTCCCATGCTGCTGCTGCCGCCACCAGCACCACACGCCACACCTCCTCTCATGCCTCGCAGCGCAGCAATGCTGCCGCTGCACACACTGCTCGAAGCAAAGCTCGAGCGCGTACTGTTGGCTCCACCCCTGCCCTTGCTGCTGCTGCTGCTGCCAGCGCCCTTCTCCAGATAGTACATGCCAAGTGACGGGGATGTTGATCGCGCCCTGGTGAACGTCTCTGTGCTAGTTTTCAATGCACCAGGGCTTCCAGGACTGCAGCTGCCAGCAAGCTGCCGTAAGCTGCCTTCGCCACTTGCACGCACGCGGCGGTCCCTCCCCCTAGGGTAACTCCAACCCCCTGCCAGCTGCTGCTGCTGCTGCTGCTGGCACTGCAGCAGCATCTGCCGCGGGGGTGATGTGCAGCTACGCCTAACATGCGACCCTGCTGCTGCTGCTGTTCTTCCTGGGCTCCTCCTCTCAGGGCTATGTCTAGGACTACCACTACCGTGGAACCTATTGCTGCCAGTGTTGGGATAAGCATACCCTGCGTTCGCAAGCTCGCCGTCATACGAATCTCTTAGCTGGATGTTACTGCTGCCAATGCTCAGCAGCTGCTCCCGCCCTGGCGAGCCAACTTCCCTGCTGATAGTGCTGCTGCTGCTGCTGCTGCTGTTGCCGTTGCCACCTGACGGGGCAGTGAAGGGCCGCCTGTGTGCCTCAGGTATCGTGCGCATTGCGCGGAAGCCTTTTGTAACAACTCCGGAGCTCCAGGAGCTGCGTACTGCACTAGCACCCCCAGCAGCAGCTGCTGCAGCTGCTGCACTGCCCATATACACATGACCTGTGCTGCATAGGACACCGTTGCAGGTAGGGTCCAGGGTTGTGCTCGTACCGCTGCCGCTGCTGTTGCGGCTGCTGCAGCTGATTGCGCTTTGGATTGGCCCTGAGTGCCTAACCTGCTGCGATTGCAGCTGCTGCTGCATTGTGCTCTCAGCTGCCGATGCAGAACATCTAACATCAGTAGATGCCTTCTTCGGAGACTCTTTCTGCGCTTCGGCTGCTGTAGCAGTAGCAGCAGCCGCAGCAAACGCAGCCTTGGTCCAGCCACCAACAGCTGCACCTGCTGCTGCTGCTGCTGGTGAGCCTGGTGCAGGTGATGTTGACCTGCTGCGTGGGCTTGCGTTGGCGCTACTGCTGCCGTCATAGCGGGTGCTGCTGCTGCCGCCGCCGCTGCTGCCACCCTGCTTGTGGGTGGCCAGCTTGAGTGTCTTGTAGAAGATCCTCTGCGGCTTGCCATCAACCACTCTGCAGGCACAAAAGCGGCGGTAGTTCAGCAAGCTGCTGGATGTAACACATGATGACAAACCTGTAACCAGGCATTACATGCATAGCTGTTCATATGCGCAGTATCTTGCCGCCAAGGTCACTGTACATTGATGCTGTGCCAGTGCTCAACTGCAATCAATGCTTCCAGAGTCCAAACACACCAGATGAAAAGTACTGTGCTACTTCAGCTGGTTGTGCAGGCCCGACTAATACGTACAGCACTAGGCACCTCTGCCGCTCACTTATGTGAGCTGGGCAGCCTCTTGGCCTCTCCTGCTGTATTTGCATCACTGGTGCCCAGCTGCCACCATGCAACGGAAAGCAATGCAACAAGAGCGTCGGCAAGCCACCAGACCAGATCCACTCACTTGTACAAGCTAGCAAGCTTTTCGGCCTCTTCTGCTGTCAGTGCCTTGGATGGAGGGATGGGGCTGCCACTCCGGCTCACCCTGCCACCACCACCAGCAGCAGCAGCACCAGCAACCTCGGCGCTGTTGTCACTGCTGCTGCTGTTGGTCAGCTCCATAGCGCCTGATGAAACCACACCAGCAGCATTCCTATGTACGTCCCCGCTCCCAGCAGCAGCAGGTGCGGCGCTGTGACGGGTGGAATTGCTGAATAGGCCGGTGTTGAGCAGTAGCGGCTGCGTGTTAGGTGAGGCCCATGGTGCTGCTGCCTTGGGCGATGCACTGGGTTGCGGAGAGGACAGCATGCCTAGGTGGCCACCAGCAGCAGCAGCAGCAGCAGGCTTGGGGCTTGCTGCTGCTGCTGCTGTCATGGGTGATGATGGCTCCATGAGGCCGTCGCTGCTGCTGGTGCTGTCCAAGATGTGGCGGCGAGCAAAAGAGGGGAAGCTGCACACCAGGTCACGCAGCTGCAGGAAGACAAAAGCAGCAGCAGGACACCAACATGTTCAGCCATATCCAACAACAGCTATGTTTGCGCTAAGCTTAGCAGCAGGTTTTGCACTAGCATCTATAAGGGCTGCACCTGCACCAGCCAGCAGTACATATACAGCAGACCCCCCCGCCAGCTGTCCAGCTGCTGTCCTCACCTGCTGCTGCTGTGCGCCTGACTTGATGTGCTGCCCCACGCGCACCAGCACCTTCTGCAGCTGCGCCACCTCAGCGTCAAGCACCTCCAGCCGCTCAGCTTGCATGGAGGCCAGCTTGGCCGTGTTCACCAGAGCCAGCAGCTCAGACTGCAAAATGACAGCACAATGGACAGCCATGGTCAGCAAGAGGAGAACATTATCAATGGAGGTAAGTAGCTCCAGCCGCTCAGCCTGCATGGACGCCAGCTTTGCCGTGTTCACCAGCGCCAGCAGCTCAGACTGCAATGTGTACCAGGTTTCAACAGCAGGTGTAGCAGATTCCATTAGAAGCGGCCCGGTGCAGGAGCAGCAGCAAAATCAACAGCATGGTCAGCAGCAGGAGAAATGCGTGAGCAATGGAGGCAAGTAGCTGCAAAGAGCACAGCTGAGCTAAAGGCAAGACCTGCTGTTCATGTGTCAGAAGCCAGCATACAAAGCAATGTCTGCGTGCTGCCAAAGATGCATCCACAGCATGCAGTAATTAGGCCATCGAGCAGCGTGCTATGAGTACTACTGAGGAAGGAGACATGGGCTCGCCAAAGCTCCCTCCCGCAGCAGGTGATGATGATGCAAGTGCTGCTATCTCTCCCATGTCATTCAATGCTGCTGGTTGTACTGCAAGTGACCTCAACGATGGTGAAGGCAGCAAACTGTTCGGTTGGCAATTCCCATCCTCTACAGCAGGCTGCCCCTGCTGCTGCTGGGGTCCCGCCATGCATCCTTCACACACCTTGATAAGCTCCCACGTCGACTCAAAGTCACCAGCAGGCCCGGAGCCATCAGCAGCCTTCAACGCTGGCAGGAACTGCTGCAGCCTGAAGATCAACTCACTATACCTGTAGTCGCTGCTGCTGCTGTTGTTACCACCAGCAGCACCATCACTGCTCGTCCTAACACCAGCCAAACTACCCGCACTGCGACCAGCAGTACCATTGGCACCACCAGCCACGCTGCTGCTCGAAGCAATGGTGCTGGTCAGGCCAATGCTGCTGCTGCTCGCCAGCAAGTTGCTGCTGCTGATGCAACCTGCAATGCTGCCAGCGCTGACCAGACCTCCGCTAGCCACGCTACTCAAGATGGCATCTTGACTCACACCAAAGCTAGCAAGCCGCGAACGGCTACCCACCGGCAGTGCCGCAAGAGCAGCAGCAGCAGCCATCGCTGCCTCAGCAGACGCCATTGCATACTCAGCATCAACATTGCCCAGGTCGCAGCTGCTGCTGCCCAAGTGGCAGGATGCTGGGGCATCAGGGTTGCTGGTGCGCCGGCTGTTGAATGAGGCGCGTGCTCCGACCAAGCTGCAAGGATGGCTGCGAGCTGCCTGCTCAAGGATCTTTGCTGCTGCCTCGTCTGCCTCTTGTGCAAAGTACTTGCAGCTGGCGAATGCGTCTACTGTGTGCGCCGCAGGGCTGCTGAGTAGTGCTGCGGGCGGTGCTGCTGCCAGTGTTGCTGTTGGTGCGGGTAAGTCAAGCCGGTCGCAGCTTGCGATAGCCTCCAGGGACAGGTGCAGAGGCTCTTGATTCCAAGCATCACCCTGATGCGTAGCTGCAACCACTGCTGGTGCTGGTGCTGCTGCTGGTTGTGGTGGTGCAACTGCAACCTGTGGCTCTGCATTGCAGCTGATGACTGTTGCAGGTGCTCCTGCAACCTCTGGTACTGCTTCTGCTGCAGGATTTTGTGCATCCACAGCCTCACCAGCTGGCCCTGCTGCTGCTGCTGCATTGCCATCTCCTGCAACAGCCTCCTGCTCTGCTGCAGCAGCTGCTGTGGGTGCAGCAAGCTCTGCTGCTGCCTCCTTAGCAGCAGCGCATGCTGCAGGCACCTCTGCAGCTGCAGCAGGCAGCTCTTCCCCACTGACAGCCACAGCCTGCTGCTCCTTGGTTTCCCTCTCCGCTGCAGCAGCAGCAGCAGGAACCTTCCTCTCTCCCTTCCTCCAGCCCTTCTTCTTGGGGCTGCTGCTGCTGCTGCCGTCAGCGCTGGTGTTGCTGCTGCTGCTGCCAGCTGCATACCTGCCGGACCTCCACTCCCTGCTCTTGCGCAGCTGAGGACTCAGCGCATCAATAGCTGCCCTCGCAAGCGCCCTTGCCTTCTCAGTTGGCGTTGCGGGCTTGCTATCTGGCTTAACAACGCTGGCCTCTTCACCAGTGCTGCCAGACTCTGCTGGGGCCTCACCATCCACACTCAGCCAGCTGCCGCCACCGCTGCTGCTGCCGCTGTGCTTTGGTACAGTCACTGACATGGCAGGCTTTGCTGCTGCCAGCTGTGCGGCAGCTGGCAGCGCAGCATCGTCTTCACTTAGCCAGCTGCCGCCGCCAGTGCTGCGGCTGCCATGCGCCTCAGCTGCTGCTGCCGCTGAACTGTCGCCAGCTGCCATACCACTATTGCTGCCACCACCAGCGCCAAAGATAGCTGCTACTGCCCTAGCAGCAGCCTCTGAGCTGAGTGCCTTGCTGCTGGCACTGCCACCCAAGCTGCCCCGCTGCGAACCTCCACTAGCCAGCACTCGCATACTGCTACTGCTACTGAGCCCGCCTGCTGCAGCGGCGATGTTACTAACACTATTAGTAACACCGTCATCCCCTGCATGGGAGGAACCCCTGCAAGACATGCCTCCAAACGCCCCCAAAATCACCAGCAGGGGGTTAGCACCAGGAGAACGCGTCCCCGAGCTTTGGCCAGCACTTGCTGGGGCTACAAGCGCAGCAGCCAGCTCAGCTGCTACTTGTGCTGCTGCCCCTTGCACATCTGCTGCTGCTGCCGCTGCCTCGTTTGCATCCTCGATGATTGCTGGCGCTGCGGCTATGTTCAGCTGACTCGCACGGCAGCTCGCAGCAGTGCTGCCATACCAGGAGTTCCCTCCTGCAAGGACCAAGTCAGGCACTGGTTCGCTGCCTGCCCTAGATGCTGCATCTAGCTGCACAAGCTGGGCAGTAGGCGCCTCCAAGCGCATCTGGGAGACACTCATAGATGCTGGAGATGCTGCGTTGAGCCCAGCAGCAAAGCCAGCTATGTTTGCCAGCACGTCCTGCTGCTGCTTGGGTGATGCTGGGCTTGCAGGAACTGCACCACCACCCGCAGCAGGTGACGCTGGTGTAGAAGGCTGCTGCTTTGGCACTCTGGGAGAGTTCTGGATGCTGCTGGACTGCGAATGCTGCTGCTGCGGGCTGCCAGGTGATGCTGCAGCGGCTGCTGCTGCAGCTATAGAGGAGCGCTTGCCATACGAGAGCATCTTACTGTAAAAGCCCCTGGCGGGAGGCAACAGCGGGGAAGCAGCAGCGCAGCAGGACAGCATGCGTCAGGCAGCTTGCAGGACAGATGTCGACGTTTGATAGCAGCTGCCATCAAGAATTCACACAAACTGTGCTGTCCTGCAAACATATGGGAAGTAGAACAGGCAAAGCTCTGCCAGACAGGTGAAGCTTGCAGGACAGATGTTTCGTGCGGGAACAAGATGCGACACAAGAGCTGGTCTGTTGGTAATGCCCGCCTACCTGGCTTTCTCAGTTGAGCTAGGGCTTGAGATAGCACCAGCGTCGACTATGCCATGGCTGGGACTGCGTCGATGACTAGGGCGTTCTGTTACGCTGGCCGTCCTGCTGCTGGTCAAGCTCCTGCCTCCGGTGCCGCCCTCAACAGCAGTTGCTGCTGCTGCGACCTGGCTCAGGGAGTGCCGTGTGGCGTATCCACCGCCACTGCTGGCAACTGCTGCAGGAGAAGCGGCACCACCTGTGCTTGTGGGTGTACTGCCCCCACCACTGCTGCTGTTGCGCTGGCGTGTCATGTGGCTGCCAGGCTTGGTGAAAGAGCTTGGAGAGCCAGGTACGGAGCTGTTGTTACTGCTAGGGTCATCTTCTAACAACCCCACGCTCCTGCTCCTGCTGTGCTTGTGGTGGGTGAACATAGCTTAAGCTGTGTGTTCTTGGGAGGATGCTGCTGCACAACCTGGAGCAGCAACAAGAGCAATTCCGCCCAGAGCTGCACTGAGACTGCTTGCTCGTTACCGACGCATGTGCTTCACAACCATGGTCAACTCATGTTGCAGCCTTCCCATGCTTCTTCGGCCGCTGGCACGAACAGCAACACCGGACGTCGGGCAGCAATACACTGACAGTGACCGCTCAACAGGCAGCCATGAAGTCAGTAAAGTTCCCTTTGATGATTATAAGCTCTCAGGGTCCGCTTGACCCGCAGCTTTGAGCGGGGCTGCTGCCGTTTTCGAGGTGTTCCACGTCAAGCACAAGCGTGCCAGAAGCTACAATTAAATATAGTAGTTTCCAACCAACATAAATGCTCTTGGTAGGCTGGTTGACGAGCTTACGACGGCAGTACAAACCCCCACGGTGACCGGGTCATTGCCTGTTGTGTTTCATGTGTCACATTGCGACTGTGCTTCATAAATCCATATATTTTAGCTTTGTTCCACTTGTGCTGCAACCAGAGGTGTATTGAGGGTGGGCAGGAGTGCAGGTGCGGGGGTGCTGGTGCTGAGGCGATCGCCCGTGTGTGTCCTTGCGCACATCACGCCTCTACACGCATAAGCTATATCACACTCCAGTCAGGACCGATACAAGATCAATGTCTCAAACAAAGATGCAGGCAAAGGGCAAGGCCATCCAAGGTTGCACTGAGCGGCACCTCTGTTCAGCCATGGCATGAATGCACTCCTGAGCTCGGGCGCTTGCAGGTGTCTTTTGTCGTCATTCGATCGTCGAGCAAGCTGCTGCTATATCAGTAGTCATGCCGTTGCTGCTGCTACTGCCTGTGAGTGAACATGCTGCAGCAATCAAGTGCACCAGAGTACCTGAGGCACCCAAATAACAACCTGCCCATGGACCATTATCATGTTACAAATCAAAGAGTTACCATCACTACCTGCGCATCAATGCACACGAGCGCACATACAGCCCCAGCCTGGTTGCTGTCGCCCTCAGCATGCTGTGCGACAGTTCAACCACCCCCATCCTGCCGCTGCAGCCACCGCATAACATCCGAGTGAGCCTGCCCAGCTGCCTCGCACTCTGCCCTGTCCCAAGGACATCCCCTTGCTCTCAACCACTGCAGTGCAGCCAGCTGCCCCTTGGCAGCAGCAGCAAGCGTCGTCCACTGAGACCAGGGGCAGGGCGGGTCCTGCTGCCGCAGGAACTCCAAAACGTGTATGTGGCCAGCAGCAGCTGCTGCCTCGCAGGTCCACTCATTCCATGGGCAGGGCTGAGGCGTTCCTGTTGCCAGCCACTCAATGACCTGCAGGCATAAAATAATCGTCACAGCACGTGAAACCACAAATCTGGTCCAGGCGCAGCCTACAATGATTTGCAAACATTGAAGTTTGTGCAGGCGTGAATGCTGCTGTCGCTATTGTATACGTGGCGGGCCTGCACATGCTCCAGTGCCTTTGAGCAACACTGATTCAAGCACACAAGTCGAGCTCAACGCAGCCACTGCTCAAGCTGGCCATACGTGCAGCCCATCGGCATAAAGTGCATGATGACAGCCACACCTTCTGTTTTGCGCCAGATTGGGCAGCCATGGCAAAATTACAGATCTCAATCAGTATGGCTCACCTGCATCTGCCCTGCTCCTGCTGCTGCCTCAAACGTCAGCCTATTCCACTCTGCGCCATGCGCCCGCAGCCACTTGAGTGTCTCTAGCTGACCAGCGCCTGCAATTGCAGCAGGGCAGCCCAGGAACACATGGAGCGGCGCTGTGGTGTTGGCTCTGTGCGCACCAAGTCTGGCTGCGCGCAGATAGCACGGAGACAGGAACAGGCAGCTGAACACACAGGTCTGCTGCTGCTGCTGCTGCACATCGGAAGCCATTTGTAGCCAGCAGCGCTGTGCGTGCACACAAGCGCTGCTCAGCAGACAATCACCATCCAGCCAGCAACTGAGCGAGCACAGACACATGCGGCTGCCGTTGCAACCAACCAACTCTCGCCTCCCGCTGCTGCCAGACCCAAGGCTGTCACATCGGGCTTCTTAACTGCCTGCAGCTGTTGACGCTCACCTGCTGCTGCTGCACATGTGAGGCCGTTCCATGGGCAGGGCGGCTTTTGACTCCGCAGCCATGCCAGTGAAGCAATGCTGCCAGCCTCAGCAGCAGCACAGCAGGCCCACTCGTCAAAGGGGCAGGCAGGCTGCTGCGCCCGGCACCACTGCAGCACCTGCAGTTGAAAGCATAAGCAGCGTAGCGCAGCGCTGGTAATGCGGTGTGATGAAATGCTGCAGGCATTGCCCGGCAGGATGAACTTTATAGTTGTGGTTACGCGAGCATGTGGGATACACAGCATAAGCTGCCCTGGGCAATGCTGGCAGACAGACAAAGCAGACGCAACATGCCAGCTGCTGCAAACACTGCTCTGAGCCAGGATGTAGAGCCGTAACAGGAACATACACCTTCAAAGCTGCATGCGAAGCAAGTCAAACGGTGCCCATAGCCCCTTTCGCTGCACATGTGTACAGCCCTACTGATTGCCCAAGCCGCACCGCAATGTGCCCTCCAGCTGCTGCAGCTTCACAGGTTGAAGCGTTCCAGGGGCATGTTTCAGGCTTCAGGGCCCTCAGCCATTGCAGTGTCTCCAGCTGGCCTGTTGCAGCAGCTGCTTTGCAAGTGGTCTCGTCAAAGGCACATGGGGGCTCCAGAGACGCCAGCAGTGCAAGGATGTGCGTGTGACCGCCAGCTGCTGCTGCCCAGGAGACGCTGGAACCTACACTGGCTCCCTGCTGTATCAGCCATTGCACCCCTTCCAAGTCCCCTGGTGGTGTAGTGAAGGGAGGAGCAGCAGCAGTAGCAGCAGGACCACAGCAGCAGCCTCAGACTGGAACAGCGCACGAGCTGGCATGCATTGCTGAATGTGGTAACAAACCATGTGGTAACAAACCTTTGCCGGCTCGAGCTGTCAGCAGCTGTTTGCGGTCGAAGTCGCTCCGCAGGCTGGAATGAAACTCCCGGAGCACCCAATGTGGCAGGTCAGCGTAGTTTGCGTGTATGCGCCTGTGCTCGTCAAACACTAATCGGCTTGCTTTGTTAACTAGACGAGCTATGAACGCCTCCTGCGGAAGCAGCTGCAAGATCGACAGCACCACCGACAGTGGCAAGCACGTCACATCCTCCATGCAACTAGGTCTCTCTCGTGACACCTGTATAGAGCATTTAACTAAGCTCGTAATTCGTAGCCGCAGTACTTCTCGTGCCCAGCACCCCAGAAAACATTCCAAGGTAGGGTTTATTCCAGGCCACGTCACAGCTACAGCTGCTGCAGCCATTCCAAGAATTCCTGCAGAAGCTGCGGCTGCTTCTCCAGTAGCCCTATCGCAGCAGCCTTGCCTGCCCTGCTGGCACCTTCATAGCGTTCTCTGCTACTCAACACCTCCGCAATTGCTGCTGCCCAAGCATTCACCACCTGCTGAGGCTGCTCAGGAAACACCCGCTGCTGCCAAATGGGTGTAATCTCGCCCACTGCAGATCTGGATCCTTCACCATGCACATGGTGCTGCTGCTGGTGCTGCTCCAGCGGCAGCAGCATCGGCTGCACCGGCACCACGGCTGCAGCTGCTCCCATAGCTGCCTCTGCCAAAGCCCCTTGACCACTGACAATGACAGGTACACCCCGCACCAACGCATCTAACACCACCATGCCAAACGCCTCCTGCCATACACTAGGTGCTAGCACCAGCACCATATGCTGCAGTATCTGCCCCACATTTGCCACTGGTGGTACCAACCGCAAGTTAGGCAGGCCAGCAGCAGCTGCTGCTTGCAGGAGGGCTGAGTCAGCACATACTCCCAGGAAGTTGACAGCTGGCATCTGTGCTGCTAGTGCCAGGAACAGCCAGCCGCCTTTCTCAGGCGTTACTTTCAGGCAGCCTACAATCGGCTTCTTCTTCTGCTGCTGCTGGTTGTAGTCGCTGCTGCTGCTGACACTTCCTTGCCACGGAGCGTGCACTGCATGCGCTGCTCCGCAGTCTTCAAAAGGTCCCCCGCCAAAAGCACGCCAGGTAGCGCAGTGCACCACACGTATGCGCTGCGGCTGCAAGCCCAGGGACCATGCGTGCTGCGCAACATAGTGTGCAGCAAAGCTGGACACACAAGCCACACCTGCCACTGCACCCCATGCTGCCAGCAGGCCAGGTCGCCGAGCAGCAGTACCTTGATCACCTAGTGGCAAGAAGTGGATGTTCTGCACAAGCAGCAGCACCCTGCTGCTGCTTGTTTGGGATGGTGGTGCTGTGGGTGCATTCAAGTGGTGCATAGCTGCCTCAAAGAGACTTGCACAGCCTGGTGCTAGCGGCTCTTGTGATCCATCTGCATCTAAAATCACCCAATATTGCTGCTGCTGCTGCTGCTGCTGGTGTGCATTGCTGCTGTCAAGACCGCCGCTGTTGGTGCTGCTGATGTGCGCCAAGTGCGTTGCCTCATCCATCAGCCGCTGCATCACAGGTGGCAGTACAGGTGCCGCTGTACTGCTGCTGCCTGCTGCTGCTCCCATGCTGGCAAACGCATTGCTCAGCTGATCGGCTACGCTCTGCTCTGCATCAGTAAGTGCCACATGGTGCGTTATGCTGCCTTGCTGCCATAGTGCCAGGCCTTCCACTGCTTGGCTGTATGTAAGCTGTGGCATGCAGCCGTTTTGCATTGCTGCAAAGAGCAGCTGGGCTTTGGAAGCACTGTACAGCACGTGTACATCGTGACCTGCTTCTGCCTGCAAAGTAAAAGTGGCAGATCAGCAGCAGCCACATACAAATGACAGCAGATAGCTTCAAATGCTGCTGAAGTTGCCGCTGTGCTTTATGCATACACATATTAAGCTGCTGAATTACTGCAGCCACAACTGGCCACAGTCCAGGCTACAGCAGCAGCAGCAGCACAGCGTGCACACTGATCTATTGAGGGCCAGCGCATACCAATGTCTCAGCAACGCATCTGAAGATGTGCATGCCTCCAGAGTATCTGACATGTTCGCTAAAGTCAGCTTGGGCCTTGAGTAGCAGCACACGCATCGTGCTCTGGCTGGAACTCTGGAGTGGCGGGCAGGGTTGACTTCAGCTTCAGCTGTGCTGGTGCAACTTTGAGCCTCTGACAGACGTGATCGCTATAACCAACGGCGTGTGAACAACGGGTGGCGCGATCAGCACCACAAGTGCTGCACCAGTACTGTGCCAGTCACAGTTGTGCCCAGGCCCTAAACATCAAACATCCAGCTAAGCGTCCCTGGGGGATTCTGGCATTTTGACATTCCTTTCCGCCTGGATCGCGTGGCTGCTCGCACTTTACTACTCACGAAGGTTGCTCAACAACACGCACTGTTCAAACACCTCAATCGACAGCTCTGGCCCTCTTTACACTGAACTGGATAAACCTTGCCTACTTCAATAATCTATAACCCAAAGCAACTACATGGCGGAAGCTGCGGTGGACAAGATAAGAACCATCCTCAACAGGCTGCAGCAGGTGTGCAGTGTGCTTGCCGTGCAGTATGCTTGCATGCGACCTGTTCCTGTGACTCGTTGCACTCGAATCCGTAACAGTCAAAACTGTGTCTTGAAGATGGTTCACAGCTACTGCACGGGCTGAAGAGCATGCAACCACTCTTGGCGCTGCTCATCTGCCACTGCTGCAGGGTCCTGTCCCTGACAACGAACTCGACCAGTTGCTGCAAGAAGCAACATGTACATGTGACAGAACAGAGCAAGAATACCTACACAACGTGAGTCTCACATGTGGCTAGCGCACAGATGACACCTAGCTGCGCTACGCATATGACTTGCAGTGCATCCTGTGCCTCGTGCATGCCGCAACGCCACAGCAGCGTGAACATATTGTCACCTTGTACTAGATAACATACTTCCCGGTGTTCTTGCAGGTGATATCAACGCTTTACCCAGACACACGGCTGCCTAGCTTGGGCAAACAGAGCAGCAGCACCAGCAGCAAGCAGCAGCAACACCAGCAGCCAAAAGGTCTGCCTTTAGCAGACTCCACAAACAAGCAGCAGCAAACAGCAGATGCTGCTCTTGCAGGAAACAGCTGCCTACACAAGCAGCAGTGGCAGCAGCAACAGCAGGAGCAGACTGACTCTGGTCAGGTTCCTGCAAACACAGATGTAGATGACGCTACATTTGAACACGCAGCAGCTGCAGCTACTGCTGGTGTCGGCAGCCTTTCCCTAACTGCCACAACTGACCAGCTCGCCGTGCTCGTTACTGCTGCCACCACAGCAGCAACAAAAGCAGTTGCGCGCACCATCTTGCGCCACGCACGTGCAACACGTGCGCCGCAGCTTGACCCACATGAGGCTGCAGGAAACACCTTCAGCAGCAGCAGCTGGCTAGCAAGCAGCAAGGACGCATGTGAAGGTGTTGAAAACGCCACACAGCAGCAGCAGCAGCAAGGGCGGCTGCTAGCCCAGCAACAGCAGCGGATTGCATGGACTGATGTGCCACAAGTTGGTCAACCATTGCAACCAGTGCAGCAGCTGCTGAAGTATGCAGCCGGGGACGAACAGCACCAGAAGCACCAGCAGGTTGGTGATGGACAGCCAACACACAGCAGCAGCATCGGCAGCAGTACGGCTGTTGCTGCATACCCACAACCTGGTGGGGATGGTGTTGCTGCTGGACGTGTGGTGGTGTACCCTAGGATATGGGTACGGACTGGCGAGCAGCAGCAGGAGCAGCAGCAGCAGCAGGGTGCAGGAGAGGATGCAGCAGGTGTGCAGGGTGGCCAAAGCAGCATTCGGCTGCGGCCATCTAAGGGGCAGCGGACGACACGCAGCAGCACTCCAACTACTGCTGCTGCTGCTGCTCAGCCAGCTGGGGCAACCAGCATGCCAGAAGCTGCAGATGGTGCGCCTGCAGGACTGCAGGAACATCAGCAGCAGCAGCAGCAGCAGCCTGGGCCAGGACCTTCAACACAGCTGGATTCGGCGCCTGCGTCATCTGCAGCTTCTGCTTCCCAGCAGCCTGTAGACGTGTCACCTGCGGTACCAGTGGCAGCAGCACCAGCACATGCAGAAGCTCAGCAGCAGCAGCAGCAGCAGGAGGCTGCAACACCAGCAGGGCTACCAGCTGCTGCAGTTGCTGGTCAGGCCGTGCTGCGCCACCAGCAGCTGCAGCAGCTGCTGCCAAAGTTTGAGCAGACTAATGCAGCTCTGTCACCTGTCAAGCGCCGCCAGGGGCAGCAGCAGCAGCAGCAGCGGACACCGTTGAAGCATAACAGCAAGCAACCTGATCAAGCACAGCAGCAGGAGCTGGAACAGCAGCATGGGCTGGTGATAGGCCAGCAGACCGCCCCGCTTCAGCAGCACCAGCAACCACGACAGCAGCAGCAGCAGCAGGCGCAGGAGCCACCTGCAGTGCTGCCTGAGCCTATCGTGCCGAGCCCAGTGCAGCTTCCACCTGAGCTGCACACAGCAGTGCAGAAGACGCTGCATGACCTCAAGCAGCCGCCAAAGCCATACCAGGCAGCAGCAGCAGCAGCCAGCTGGCAGCAGCAGGAGCCTGACGAGATGTCCAGGTAGGCTGCATTCAAGCGTTTGTTAGGCTGGAGTACGTGCATTTGTTGTTGTCTTTTCTCGCACACTCAAGCCAGAATGACTGGCAGGTCCTTTTTGAGTACACTGCATGTAACACATGCAACCTGTTTCACAGCCTTGCAGTAGCACTGGCACTGAGCGTGTTGCAAGGAAGCCGTGTGGATGCATCATGCTGCTGTGTGCGCTGCATGTGATGCATACAACGTTCACAACCTTGCAGGACCAGTGGCATTGTGCCTGATTCACTGAAGCCATCTGGCTGCATCCTGCTGCTGCTGCTGTGTGTGTGTGCTCTGCAGGGCTGCGCAGCGGCTGCTGGGTGGGCAGTTTGACTACCGTCTGGCTGCACAGCAGCTTGAGGCAGCAGCACAGGCAGTGCGCACACTCAGCTCTGCAGCAGCAGCGGCCAAGGCCCGCGGCTTGCAGCCTGGCCAGATCAATAGCAGCAGCAGCGTTATGGACACGCCTGCTGCTCCACAACTGCCGGCATACCTTGCTGCAGCAGCAGCGGGTGCATCGAGTGACAGTGAGCCTGGCCAAATGAACAGCAGCAACAGCAGCAGCACTGCTGCACCAGAGCTGCTTGCGCACCCAGCAGCAGTAGGGGATGGTGCAGCAAGCGGTGCTGCTGCCGCAGCAGGCGTTGCTGCTGCTGCTGCCAGCTGGCCTGGTGTGCTGGCTGATGTGCTGTCACCTCTGGCACGCTTTCATGACCAGGAGGACGGTTGGCAGGATGTTGGAGCATTCAGCAAGGTGCGCTGAGCATGCACATAACTGCTGATCACTCGACAAAGTCTGTTCACACTTTCTGGGCAGGTGCTGGCACGTGCAGCTGCATGATCAGGCATACCACATCGCATGGCGCTGGGTAATCAGCCTGCATGTTGTCAGCTGGCTCCTTCCTGCACAGCAGAACATGCCAAGAACAGGCACTGCAAACCAGTAATGCGGCGTGTGTCTGTGCTGCTTCTGGCCGGCTGGTTGGGAACCACCACTGGTGGTCTGGGAGAGAACCTCCTCTACGGTTGCCCCCTCTTGTTGGGTTAAACATGTAGTTCATTGGTTGATTGTGTGTGTGCTGCCTCGCTTGCAGGCTGTTGAGCGAGAGGTCGGATGGCGCCTTGCTGCAGCAGCAGATGGCGCAAAGCAAGACAGCAGGGCAGCAGCTGCAGGCAGAGGCAGCAGGCACGTCTCCTTGGCATCGACGCCAAAGCGAGCAGCAGCGTCAGCAGCAGCAGATGATGTGGGTGCTGCGTCAGGCGTGCCAACATCTAGACAAGCTGCAGTAACGCCTACCAAAGCAGCAGCTGCAGAAGCCCACAGGGCAACTCATGCCTCTCCAGGTCGGCTTCAAGCAGCAGCAGCGGCAGCAGCAGCAGGTGCAGGGGCTTCTGCATCACCTGCTCGCAGGCAGGCAGGAGCAACGCAACCGGCCACCGCCGCAGCAAGCACAAAAGCAGCTGCGCATACACAAGCTAGCAGCAATCCTGCTGCCCCTACCGATCCAACAAAGCCTCGCGCAACTATTGTAGCATTCGGCAGGAGGATTGACAAGCCCTTAGCTGCCCCCAGCATCAGCAGCAAGCAGCTGCAGGCAATCACCAACAGACCTAGCAGCGGCAGCAGGAGAGGCAGCAGCATCAGCAGTGTCGCGCAACGGCTGCAGCCAGTGCATCAGCTGCCGTGCTTTGTTGACCAGAGCTTCGGTTCTGCTGCTGCTAGCAGCGGCAGGCGGGGTGCGGCTGCAGCTGCTGAGGCTGCTGCTCGGAGAGCCAAGGCTACTGCAACAGCTCTTCAGCGTCTGTCGCAGCGCCGCGCTGCTGCTGCTGGTGGTGGGGGGGGTTTGTCTGCAGGGGTGCGGTCTCGCAGCAGCATGTCAGCAGCAGCAGCAGCGGCAAAGGATGGCAGGTTGGGTGATGATGTGCTTGCTGAGTTCTGGCATGATGACTATGATGTGGCAGGGGCCGCTGCAACTGATCAGCTGCTGCAGGGATTAGAACATGGTGGTGGTGCTGCTGCTGCTCGAGAAGCAGCAGCAGGAGATGGGCTGGATGATGTGCTCGATGTGCTACTTGATGCATTGCTAGAGGCACAGCAGGAGGAAGAGCAGCAGCAGCAGGAAGGCCAGCAGCAGTTGCAGCAGCAGGAGGAGGCCCAGATCCAGGAGCACGACCAGCAGCAGGGAGCAGAGGTGACGTTCGCATCACAGCAGCAGCAACAGCAGCAGGTGCAGCCCAGCAGGTGGCCTGGTGCAGTGGTGCCACGTGGTCGGCAGTTCAAGGCTGTGTTTGACCTCACTGAGCCATACATGCCAAACGCTGCAGCTACAAACGCTTCAGCAGCAGCAGCAGCGGCTGGTCAGCAGCCGTGGTCTGCTGTGATTGCTGGTGGAGCAGCTGGAGCTGCTGCTGTTGGGATAGCCCCAGACGCTGCTACAGCAGAGGCAGAGCTAGCAGCAGCAGCAGTTGATGTAGCAGCGTCTTCAGCAGCAGCAGCAGCAGCTGCAGTGGATCCAGAGGCTCAAGTAATGGACCTGCTGATCGATGCAGTAATGGCTGAGTTGCTGCAGCAGCACAATGACGCAGCAGGTGGCAGCAGCAGCGTAGCTGCAGGACCTCTGGCAGCACTGTTTGGCAGCAGCAGCAATGCACAGGGTGATGGTGTCTCTGAGCTAGAGGCCCTGCAGCAGCAGCAGCAGCAGCAGCTGAGGGAGCTGGTGGCAGAAGAGGTGGCAGCAGCGCTTAGCAAAGTAATGGCTGATGAAGACGCTGCACCAGCTGCAGCTGCTAGCCTCACAGCAGCAGCAGCAGCAAGCATGCAGAGTGCTGCTGCTACAGCAGCAGGTGCTGCTGCTCCTGCTGCAGCTCAAACTGGCAGGGCAAATAGCAGCAAGGCTGCTGCAGAGCTAGCTGACGATGAAGCATTGCTGCATGCCTTGACAGAGGCCCTGACAGGTACATGTGGTAGACTAAAGCTCGGCCAGCTGGGCCCTGCAGCTGCTGCTGCCAGCTCGTTTGCTGGTCAAGCGTCTGCTGGTGTCGGGAAAGGTGGCAGGGCAGAGAAGCATAAGGCCTTTGGGCACTTGCCAGGCTTACAAAGGCAGCAGCAGCAGCATGGGAGGTTACCTGGCAGCAGCAGTGGTGTAGAGCCACAGCAGCAGCAGGAGCAGCAGGGGCAGGTGGGCAGCCAGATGACTCAAGTGAGTGGGTCAGAGCAGCAAGGGTTGGTCATCCAGGATGGGGTCATTGATGTTTCAACCATTGACAAAGGCATTCCACAGGTGGAGCAGCAGGGAACTGAAGCCCAGCAGCAGCAGCAGCAGCACGAGCGTGGCAGCCAGCCGTTGGTGCTGAGTGCAACTGGCCCAAGCGGCCAGCAGCAGCAGCAGACATACGTGCTGCTGCCAGTGTCGATGTGGCAGCACATGCAGCATGTAGAGCAACTGCAGCAGCAACAGCAGCAGCGGCAGCAAGGAGGGTACCCTCTGCAGCGGTCAGCAGAGGCGGCAGCAGCAGCAGCAGCAGCACCAGCAAGCACAAGCTGGGGTGGCGCTGGCAGCATGCCAGGGTCACCAACACCTGCTTATGGCATGGCTGCCTTTGAGGCTGCTGGCGCAACTGCTGCTGCTGCTGCAGCTGGAGCTGCAGCCGTTGGTTTGCCGTTGGTATTGGGCTCGCAGCAGCAGCAGCAGCAGCAGCAGCAGCAGCAGCAGCAGCAGCAGCGGCGGCGGCAGGGCCCGTTTCAGGCACAAGCAGGCATGTGGCCACCAGCTACTAATGTAGGATCTCCTTTTGCACCAGGTGCTGTGGAGCAGCGCCAACCCAGGTAGGCACTTCAGTTATGAATCAATCTTTCCCGCACAGGGCATTTGCTTGAATGTGCATTACTGCGCCGAGACTGTGTTCCTGCATCAACAGAGAAACAGTTTGATTGCTCCAGTAAGAACAAAAGCGACTGACGTAACAACAACTGTACGCCACAAGTGTGTGTTGCTTGCGGACTTTCGTTGTGCAGTATCCATCACAGGGTAACAGGTGTGTTCTGCTGATGGCTGTGTGTTGCTGTGCTGATTGTACTGCCTGCAGGCTGTCGCTACTTGAATCTGCAATGTATACACTGCTGACAGGTATCTATGTTGTGTGGACGTGTTTGCTGCAGGCTGTCGCTACCAGGCTCTGCGTCGTACACACTGCTGACAAGTATGTCGTGTGGATGTTTTTGCTGCAGGCTGTCGCTACCAGGCTCTGCAATGCATACACTGCTGACAAGTATCTTGTTGTGTGGGTGTGTTTGCTGCAGGCTGTCGCTACCAAGATCTGCATTGTATTCACTGCTGACAAGTATTGATGTTGTGTGGATGTTTTCGCTGCAGGCTGTCGCTACCAGGCTCTGACTGCTTCAGAGACTCTCTGGACACCACCAGCAGCAGCATAAGCAGCTGCATCCAACCAGCAAACGGGATACCCACTCTGCTAGCAGCAGGCCGGCAGCGGCAGCAGCAGCAGCAGAGTGTGGCGGTTGTTGGCGCTGCAGCTGCTGGTGCTGGCAGAGGAGCCCCCTGGCTACTGCAGCAACAAGTACAGCAGCAGCAGCAGCAGCACGTGACTTCTGCTGACACTTCGCAACATGATCCTGCTGCTGCTGGGCAGTCAAGTGGTGCAGCAGGATCAGTATCAACAGCAGCAGCAGCAGCAGCAGCGCCGCACTCGTTTGCAGCATCAGCAGAGGCTGAGCAGGAGTACCCTGCTGACTTCGAAGCTGAAGAGTCAGCCGAGCAGCAGCAGCAGCAGCAGCAAGTTAACAACAATTGGTTACACCAGCTGAGTCAGCAGGATCTGCCTGACAGCTCACTGTCTGAGCTGCACATTGTATCACACAGCAATAGCAGCACCACTGGCAGCAGCAGCAGTAGCAGTGCGTTGGAGGTCCTATCAGATGAGCTGCAGGAATATGCCGTGCTGCCAGGGCAGCAGCAGCAGCAGCAAGGGCCAACCCCAGCTGCAGTAGTACCAGCACAGGGTGCCTCCCAGCAGCAGGCAGCAGGAGTTGTTGGTGCAGCACAGCATTTGGGAGCGTTGAGGGGTGAGAGCGGCGCAAGCAGCAGTACCAGCAGCAACGGGCGGCGAGGGTCTGTGCAACTGGCATCGTCCACTGCTGCTGCTACTGCTGCTGCTACTGCTGCTGCTGCTGCTGCTGCTGCTGGAGATGCCAGCGACAATGAGATTAGGGACCAGCAGCACCTGGATGATGAAACGCATTGTCATAACAGCAGGACCCGCAGCAGCAGCGCTGCCAGTAGCAAGGCCAGCAGCAGCAGCAGCAGTAGCAGCAGCGGTCAGCGGAAGGGCCCACAGCTTCCTGACAGGCGGCGCTCTCCACAGTCGTTAAGCTGCTCTGCTGCTGCAACTTCTTCTTCGCCACAGGTCAAGCTGTGGCGGCCCCCCTCAAGCTCAGCAGCAGCAGCAGCGCAAGATGCAGCAGGGCATAGCCAGGATAGGCCAGCAGCAACAGCAGCAGCAGCAGCACAAGGGCGAAGTCTCAGCTCTCCGAGGCTGCTACTTGTCAATGCACATGGTGCTGTGGTGGCAACTCACTCTGGTGCGCCCAAGGCGCAGCAGCAGCAGCAGCGGCTGCCGTCTCCTGGCTTCACTAGTGTGCTTGGACTTGACGCATCCACGGCTACCCTCAGCAGCATCAGCAGCAGTGACAACAGCAGCAGCAACTTCAGCAGCCATCTGCGTGGCAGCTTCACTGACAGTACAAGTGGCAGCACGCTGAGCAGCAGTGTGAGTAGCATGGGTAGTGTGCTAGAGGGGTTCAGGGCTTACCTGGCTGGTGGAGCAGTTGGTGCTGCTGCTGTTCAGCAGCAAGCCGCAGTACTGCGTAAGCACCTTGCAGGAAATGCGGCAAATGCAGCACGTGCAGACTTGACCAAGCAGCAGCAGCAGCAGGGTGCTGCTGCAGGGGCGACGGCTGCGATGGTTCAAGCTGCCGTTATGATGAACAGCAGCAGGGTGGCGAATGCATATGCAACGAGTGGAGTTGGATTGCAGGGGGAGGTGTCTGGCAGTAGCTTGGATGTAGCTAGCAGCATGCGGCGGCAGAAGCTGCAACAGCTGGCGAAGCAGCAGCAGCGGCACCAGCAGCAGCAGCAGCTGGCTGCTGACTCTGGTGCGGGCAGGGACGCAACACAGCAGCAGCAGCAGCTTGACAGCAGCAGTTTTGGCGCAGATTTGACAACTCTGTCATTGAGTCACGTCTCGCTCAATAGTGATGAGATCGGCATTGGCGGCAGCATGCGTGCTGTGCAAAGTATGCAGCAGCATGCTGGATTGCATAGCAGGGCAGGTGCTGGTGCTAGTGCGGTGCCCGCTGCTGCGGCAGCAGCTGCAGCTGGTGCGTTCAGAAGCACTAGCCTTGTCAGGTTTGGGCTGCCATCAACAGTACAACGGAATGCAGGTGCTGCTGCTGGGTCTAATAGTGCCCATGGTGGGATGCTGTTGCAAGGTGGCAGCAGTGCGGCGTTCGGGTTTGATGCAGCAGAGCTTTTATCACCAGGCAGCAGCAGGGGCAGCATTGGGGCGTCACTGAGCAGTGTGGCAAGCACCTTCGCCAGCAGCAGCTAAGAAAGGTTTGCATGTTGCTCTGGCCAGGGTGCAACCCCTGTGTGAGCTGAGGTTTCTGCCAGTGACTATGGAGTGCATTGTAGGCACCATTACCGCTGGCTGAGTGCTTTGAGGATCGTGATGCACAGTGCCACTACCAGTGGTTGCAGGACGCGGCACAGTAATCACCCCGTCACATGTCATTTTGGTTTGTGTTGAAAGAAAAATTTTGACAATTTTTTTCTTGTCAATTTTTATTTTTTTGAATAGAAAACTATAACCTTGATTTTTTTCTTTGTTTTTTGATTTATCAAGGTTTCCTTATTTATTTATTTTTTTATTTTTTTAGCTGGCCTGCTACTCCTTTTCTAGTGTACGTTGCTCTTCAAAACGTGAAAGGAGCAGCTGTGCAGCAACCTCAGAGTCAGCCAGTTCCATTCAGCAGCAGTGCAACCATCACATTATGTCTGCGCATGCAGGCCTGATGAGCAACAAAGTCCGACCTGGCAAAATTTTGCAGGCCTATGTAGTTACTGCTTTTTCACTGTTCCCTTCACCCGAGTGCGCGGTGTGGCACACCGCGATTCACAATACTGCCCCGGCCGGCCGTGCCGGTGCGGAGCTAACCAGTTTCGACGCGCTGGTTGGCCTGCGTGCAGTTGAAGCTGAATACTCTGCACTTGAATCCCCCTTGTGCCTGACCTAGCACGTCCTGTGATGACTGTGATGTTGGCACTGCAATCACACAACGTTCGTAATGCTCGAGTTGGTCGCCCGACTGCTCAACTTTCTTGCTGCATCACACGCCCCCAGCACACCCCAGTGGGCTTCAGATCACAAAATTGCATCTTTGGCTTGCAAACTTTGTGTCCGGATGCACGTATGCAGCTAACCGGGTGTCATTGTCATGTCCCTGGAGCATCGTTTCAAACCCATCACCGCCAGAGGTACAGTATAAAAATAATAGATCTCTTTTAATAGTGATGGCGCGCCCGGACGTGGCCGCGGCAACAGCAGCTGTAGTGGTTGTGCTGCTGCTGCTGCCTGGCCCCAGCAGCGCAAATCGCACGTTCCATGGTCGAGAGCTTCTACAGTCTGGCGTCAGCTGCCCAGCTCAAATCCCTGCGTGCACAGCTAGGCGCTGCACCACACGTATCATGGACAGCAAGGAGACATATGTCTGCCTGCGCTGTATGACAGGTAGGATTATCATTTGCAGCTGCGGCTGGCTCTCACTCCAGCCATGATGCATCGTAGTATGCACATGTTATCTGAGATGCACGTCTGTTTGTGTTTAGCTAAAAAAATCATGTGCTTCTTTCTTCAAAATGCGTGATCTGATCATTGTGGCCCCTGCCGTCATTACTCCACCAGCTGGATTGGTTACACCTTGAAATTCTCACACAATCTGCTTTGTCTGCAACAGGGTACAGGCCTGTCAGAGGCAGCGATGGCAAGTCGGTTGTGCAGTGCGGAGAGCAGCAGACGCGCCGCTGCATTGCCTTGTGGGCAGCAGCATGCTGAGCTGGCAATGACGTTTTCCGATTTAGCAGCCACAGCAGATTCAGCAGCATCGTTGACATGCGAGCGTCTGAATCATGCAATGCGTCTGAGCATTAGCAGCCGCAAACGTAACTGTGCCGAGATAGAAGACAATCAACAGCAACACAGAGCTGCTGAGGGGGCAGTGGCTGTTGATTAATTGCTGCTCCTGCAGTGCAATAGTTCAGTGCGGGATGCCGTCAGAGTAAACGCAAGGCTTCACCTGTAGTATATCGTCCAAAATGCGCTCAACTGTTAACACCCCCACTGTACATTTCCATTCTGCGCAGTGTGTCCTCCCGGCACTTATCAGGTGCTTTCAGGCAACAGCAGATTCTGCCAGAAGTGCCCACAGGGCAGCTTCTGCACAGGAGGCTCAGTGAGGCAGGGTGCAGCAGCAGCAGCAGCAGCAGCAATTACTGAGCTGGCAGTTGGTGGCCGTGCTGTGCCGTGTGCGCCTGACGGAGTTGGCATGACAACTAAAGCAGACGGGAGCACAAGACACTCCGACTGCAGTGAGTGCCAGGTGTAGTTTGTTGCAGTACAGGTCACGGTAGGCAGCACTAGTATCAGGGGGGCACTATCGGGTGGGAGAATAAGCCTCTTATGGAAAGCTGCTACCAAAGCCGGTAATGCGGTAGGCTCTGGGTGCTGAACAGCAGTGCAGGTGCGGCACCAGCAGTGGTGGAACTACAAATGACCGCATAAATGCCTGATGAGCAGCTGCAGGCAGGCACTGCAACAGCACCAGCACCGCAGCAGCAGGGGCTTTAGAGCACTGGAGCAGCAGCAGCAGCAGCGTAGTGATGCCTGTTTGGCAGGGTTGATCATGTCCGGGCGCTACAGCAAGAGATGCAGTAGCAGCAGCTTGCTGCGTATGTGGCTTCATGCCATGTAGTGCAGGCAGCCGGCAAGTGTCATCAGGACGCCGCTCTGCCCCCACTGTCTTCACCGTCACAACCACTCATCACCTTTTCTTCTCGTCACCCTTTCTTCTTCTTTCGTTGCAGACGCCCGGGGTGGCTACGTGCTTCCACCCACTGCCGGCCAGCCTGCTATCCGCTGCGTAGGCAACAGGTCACCAGGACGCCGCTCTGCTCCCCAGCGTCTTCACCCTTACAACCACTCATCACCCTTCCTTCTCGTGTTATTGTTCTTTGCTACAGTTGCACGGGGCGGCTACGTGCTGCCACCCACAGCAGGCAGCCTGCCATCCGCTGCGCTGGCAACACATACGCACCCCCCGGAAATAGGCTTCAGGCCTGCCTGCCATGCCAGTCTGGCTTGGCAGTGCCGCCAACGTATTATGGGCTGCAGTCGGATCGAACGGAGGTCTGCCTAGTGCCACCGGGGCGCTTTTGGGAGCTGAATGTAGTTCGGGAATGCCCTCAGGTGAGCTGAGGATGTTGTTGGCTTTGCCCTGGCTGTTGTTATTTGCTTTCTGTCAAACCTTTGACACGGCACTGATTGTGGTTTAGGGAGTGCCCTCAGGTGAAGTGAGGATGTTGACAATGGCTTGGCCATGCCTGCGTGTCGGTGTGGTTTGTTCCGTGAGGAGTTGTGCGCAGCAGGGAATCAGGTGCACGAAGGACGACACATGCCAGGACCAAGCCGACAACTCACACTCACACTGTTACCAACATAACATGATCTTGTGTTGCGCCGCATGCTTGCAGGGCCTGTACCGTGAGGAGTTTGTGCGTGTGACGGAGCGCGCAGCGATTGCGTGCGTGTCGTGCCCCAAGGGATGGCAGACAACGGCCAAGGGAGCAGCATCACGGCGGCAGTGCAGCAGTGAGTAGCAAAAGCAGCAGATGACAGGATCATGTGATCTGGGCTTGATCTGGGTTTCACCTGCCAACGCATGTGATCCAGGCGGCAGTGCAGCAGTGAGCAGCCATTGCAGCAAGTGGCAGCAGCACCTGCCAGCAGCAGGCGGCATAAAAAAGCAGAGCCTGTGGTCTGCTGCCAGGGTGCCATTTATTGCGGCTGTCTGATCGGACGCTTGCCGCGCACAATCTTAGAAGCGCACCATTTCGGCTCATGCGTGCCTGTCTTCTGCCAAAACGCTGCGCCCCTTTGACCAACACGACCAAGCTTTCAGCTGATAGGTATAACGGAGTGCTGCTGCTCTGTATATGCGTGTTGCGACTTCTGGTTTTGTGCAGATCTCCTGCCTGGGTTCATGTTGGAAGGTGCAACGCTGGGAGATCCCCTGGCCACTTTCCCGATGGATGCAGACATTGTGGATGCAATGATATGCCCCATTGAATACTACAGCCTTGGAGGCAGCATGTTTTCATGTAGGAGGTAAGCAGCTGCAGCCAATCGCATAAGTACATCTTATTTCAGATCGCATGTTTTCCTGCAGGTGGTGATCAGCTGCATGCGCATCAAAGTTTTGGTTTTCGTGTGTTCAGAAAGCAGCAGATGGCTGAAGCGTCAGCAGTTTCGTTTATTTCTGCATGTATCAGTGCTTGTCCGCCCTACAATCTGTTGAGTGGGTACTGCAGTCTTGGAGGCAGCATGTTCGATCACATAGGTGCTGTTGCGCGTAATTAATAGTGCTTGATGTGTGGCACCCAAGTCTCTCTACCTGCTGGCCAATACCAACACGGCAATGCAGAACAAGAAGTTTGTTCCCGCAACAAACACCGGACATGCGCCTTCAAGATCCTTCACCCATGCTGTTGCTTGTGCTGCTGCTGCTGCTCCCCAACAGGTGCCCCTTCGACACCACAACACAAACAACAGGTGCAACATCTCTCAATGAATGCCTCGTTCCACCCGGCTACTACGTCAGACTCAACTCCACCAACCCGAACACCGGCGTGCTTGAAAAGTGCCCCACCAACGTCAACGGCACTGGCTATTACCGTGCCGGCTGGGTGTCTTTTAGTGAGGCGAAAGGAGACGATGGAACGCAGGCTTGTACGCCTTGCGGCAAGGGCATTTTGAGCGCGTGCAGAGATTGGGATGAGATTGGTGATGGTGCTGTGGTTATGGCGAAGGATCCACTTCCAGGGAGGGTCAGCTCGTCCAGCGCGTCTTGCTGTGAGTAGTTGCACTGCGTTCAATCTAGCAATGTGACAGATTCATGAATTATTAGCAGACATGTTGCTGCACAGTGCTGATGTTGAATAGGCGCATCCTGAGATTGGAGATTGGAGATGGTGCCGTTGTTATGGCGAAGGATCCACTGCCAGGGAGGGTCAGCTCATCAAGCGCGTCTTGCTGTAAGTATTAACACTGTTTTGATCTTGCAGTGTGGCTACTAGTAAGGAATCTGGCAGACATACTGCTGCACGGTGGTGCTTTTTGAGGCAGGCACCCCTTGGACACAAGGTGCATGCACGCTCTTGAGTTGCGCTGGTGATGCCCCCTCACCCTGTGTTCATCATCAAGACCTCATGGTTTGCTTTTGCAGTGCAGTATTGTACAGGGTTCGAGCCACTGGCAACATGGCCAGTGACCTCACCCAAAAACCTGCACCCTGTTGCTGTGTGCTTCTGATGGCGAGTATTTGTTGATTCTGTCCGTGTTCACAGGATTGAAGCCTGATGAAGGGTGAAGAGCCCGAAACGCGTCGCTTTCCATGTAATACGACAAAACAGAGTCAACAATAGTCTGAACTTGTCTCAACAGTAGCTGTAGCCAGTCGCATTACGCTATTGCTTTTCAAATTGCTCTTGAGTTGCGCTGGTGATGCACCAGTACGCTGGCCATCCTGATGACTTCACAAAGTTCAAGGAGCGTGCATGAACACTGATTATATAGGTCACTGCTGCTGCTGCTCCGTCTTTCCTGCTGCTGCTGCTGCTGCTACTATTGCTGCTGCTGTATCCAGACATCACTGCTGGTTGGGGAATGAGCTTTGACCCTGATGACTTCACCAAGTTCAGGGGTTATGAGTGTCCTGCCAACACATATGGTGAGCAGCCTAATTTACATTCGCCTCATGAAAAGTGACTGTTACATGACAACAAACCCCGCGGTGCACTGCCTGGCTGTATATGAACTTGGAAAAACACAACACAATAAGAGCCGTGCCAGCGTGAGACCACTGACCTTGCTTCCTCTCGCATTACAGCAGCTGTAGTTGTTGATGAGACCGGTGGATTATGTTCTGCAAGTGAACCGTATGTTGTGCCACCCTCGATTCAACATGCTGACCTCCGTGCACTGCTGCTGTTACATGCAGGTGTTACTGACGTCACATTCGGCCTGTGGAACTCCCCCTGCAAGGCCTGCACGCGCAACATGCAGTCCCCGATAGGGTCTAGCAGCTTTGACGAGTGCAAAAACCCGGTAGGGTTTGGCTACAAGTGGGAGGGGGCCAACCAGTGCCCTGACGGCTTCTACACTGCAGAACACTCCATGGAGCCCTGCACACAATGCGAGACGTTGATTAAATAGCAAAAACAATAAGTAATCAAATAAATAAGTAACCAAATAGTGATCTTACAAATATATCGCCTTGTTGATGCTCGAAGCCCATACGGCTTCCACACTGCAGAGCACTCCATGGAGCCATGCACACAATGTGAGGCACTGAGTAACATTGAATGATAGTAATCATATATCTAATGCCTATATATATGATGCCTTATTGATTTGTTGACCTCTTGTGATAATGTGCATGACGTTTGCATGGCCTTGGCTAGTTTGAGGTGTGCTTATGAAACGTGTCGGCAGCAGATATTTGAGGTTGCGGCCCTGGACAGTGTATATTTCCTTGTTGCTTGCTGCAGCAGCTAGGCTGTGGTTAGCAAGCTCCCAAACACCATACAGGTGCAGCTCTACATTGCACAACCGGCATTCGACTGCTCTTGCACAGCTGCTACGTGTTGCGATCCCTACTGCTGCTGCTGCTGCTGCTGCTGCAGGCCCGCCTGGTCGTACCACAGACTATGTGCCAGGTAACGGCGTCTACCAGGCATCAATCCACGACTGCAAGATTCCCGCAGGCTTTGGCGTCTTCTCAGCTGAAGCTGCCAACCCCTGGTATTCAACAAACCCTACTGCTGACATGCGGGCCGATAAGTGCCCGGTTGGTTTCTTTGGCGTTGGTGATACTGCTGCTGGCATCCCTACACACAACCCAGCTTGCCAAAAGTGCCCGCCTGAAGCCTGATGAAGGGTGAAGAGCCCGAAACGCGTCGCTTTCCATGTAATACGACAAAACAGAGTCAACAATAGTCCGAACTTATCTCAACAGTAGCTGTAGCCAGTCGCAATACGCTATTGCTTTTCAAATTGCTGGCCAGAGCACATCAACAGAAGGGTCAACAAGCTGTGATGGTGAGCTGGAACTTTATGAAATTCGAATTGTGGGCAACATTTGCCAAATCTACTTGCTGTTACACCTCTTTACTCACGTCCTTGCATAACCTGAGCAGAGGATTTATCTGTTTGTTCAAGGAAGTAGTGCTGAGCTGAATTGCTGAACTGCTGAAATGCTGGGATGCTGTCTGCTTGCCGCCTATTTGATGCTGCAGTGTGTGCGCCAGGCTACGGCATCCCGGCCTGCAAACCGGACTCCCAAAACACCAGCGACTGCCAATTCTGCGACTTTGGCAGCTAGTTGCTGACATCTGAACTGCTTTCTACTTGCCGCCTATCTGGTTGCAGTGTGTGCGCCAGGCTGCGGCATCCCAGCCTGTAAACCTGACTCCCAAAACACCAGCGACTGCCAACTCTGCGAATGTGGCAGCTAGTTGTTTGAACACTGAATTGCTCTCTGCTTGCCGCCTATTTGATGTTGCAGTGTGTGCGCCAGGCTATGGCATCCCAACATGCAAGCCGGACTCCCAAAACACCAGCGACTGCCAACTCTGCGATTTTGGGACCTATCATTCTGGTGGCTCCTTACATTGAACCCCCTGCCCACAGACTCCTTTCAACCACTTTGTTGGCAGCAAGTACACAAGTTACGGCATCACTTTCAGCAGGGGTTTAGCCGGCCCTGAAACCTGTGTGCCGAGGTTTTCCCAGCTGCCAAACCCCGCCGGCGCGCGCCTGGCGCTCAATGCGTCACTTTTCAGCGTTATAACGGCTGGGAAGTCTGTTGCGGAGTGCGTGGAGAGCTGCCCGGATAGTTCATGCTGCATTGCACACTATGAAGCCGACGGTGAAGTTTGCAAACAGGCGGTGCTGTCAACGATCGGTCCAGAATCGACAGCAGCCAAATTCTACTACAAGCTTCCACCCAGCTCACTCATTGCAGCTGCGTCACGGAGTGATGATGACACTAAGGTGTGGGGCAAGACACAGCCGGCAGGCGTGTACGATCTCTGCTTGATGGATGATTCTTGGGTGGCTGCTGCTGTGGCTGGTTTGGTTGGCACCTCAACCAACCCACAGCTAATTGAGGAGACAGATCTAGCAAAGGCAGTGGAATGGGGCGAGTGTGATACAGAGACAGCTTGCAGGGTGAAGTGTGAAACCAATGCAGCCTGCTGGGGTTTCATTTACGTTCCAGGAAAGGGCTGGGCAACGAGGGGCGGTGAAGATCAGATCGGCACGCGGTCGTTTATGGTCAGCCCGGACTTTGCAAGGGTTGTGCCAGTTTCATGTAACAGCAGCAGCAGCAGCAGCGGCGGCGGCAGCAGCAGCAGCAGCAGCGGCGGCGGCAGCAGCAGCAGCAGCACCCCAAGCGAGCCAAGTACAGCAGAGGCAGCCCCGCTTCCGAACCCTGGGCCCATTATTCAAGAGGCTGCAGGGGTTCCTACGCTGGCTCTATGCCCTGCTGGGTGAGTGGTTGCGGCTCAGGTGCATATAGCTTGAAGGCTGCATGTTTGTCCTGCACAGCACTGTACTGCGCTGTATGCCTGCTCGTTCTGCATGGGGCATGCCAGCTTGGTAAAGCACTCGCCTGCGATTTTCAGCACATCACACGGTTTTGCGTCGCCTGCATGGTACCTTGATTCAACCCTTGGTTCTCCTGCTGTGCTGCTTGCAGCCACCTACTCTGGCTGTCAGCATCAACCCACACATGTTTCAGAGCTTTGTTGGCTGCAGGAGGTTTTGCGAAGCAAACAATTACAGCGGCAGCACACCTTGTGATGTAATATGTTGCTGCCGCACTGCTTGCATCCCCTCTGCTGCCCACCCTCGGCAGGTTTGGCAACTTTTTCGACTGCAAAGAGCCCTGCAGAGCAAACACATACAACGACGGCACACTCCTCTTCTGCGAGCAATGCCCCAGCGGCTTCGAATCCCCTGCTGGAGCCTCAACCTGCACTAGGGTTCAGCCGACAAGGTGTCCTGCAGGGTTTAGCGGCCTGCTGGACTGCAAAAACCTGTGCGGTGCCGGAACGTTCCAAGATGGAAGCGGGGGAGAGTGCAGCAACTGCACGGCTGGCTTCACGTCTTTCGAGGGCGCTGCGGCATGCAACATCACCATTGTGGCATCAAGTAAGTCGATGATATGTCAGCAAGGGTGCATGACATGTGGAGAATTGCAAAACACATCATACTAAGTCCCAGCCCTTCGCTCAAAAACAGCCCTAAAAATAGCCTGCCATACAGCAGTTGCACAGCTGGCTTCACGTCTTTCGAGGGCGCTGCGGCATGCAACATCACTATTGTGGCAATAAGTAAGTTAACGATATGTCAGCAAAGGTGCATGGCATGTGTAGATCTGCAAACCACAGCATTGACAGCAGTTGTAGCTGCACGGGTGGCTGTACGTCTGACCAGGGATCTGCAGGCTAGCTAGCGCTCTCGCAACAACAGCATCATGTATGATACACTGACAGCAGCTGCGTGTGTTTGTGCTGTGCTGCAGCCTGCAGCCCAGGCAAAGGCAATGCACCCCGCTGCAACCAGTGTTGCAGGCTTGCTAGCGCCTTCTCCAAAACAGCACAATGACATCCACTGCGTGTGTACGTATGTTTTGCAGCCTGCAGGCCATGCAAGGGCAATGCACCCCGCTGCAACTAGTGTTGCAGGCTTGCTAGTGTCATCTCCAAAACAGCACAGTGACATCCACTGCTTGTGTCTGAAGCTGTCCTGCAGCCTGCAGGGCAGGCAAGGGCAATGCTCCTTGCTGCAACCACTGCTACGTGCTTGCTAGCTTCGTCTCCAAAACAGCACACTAACATGAGCTGCTTGTGAATGTGTGTGCTGCAGCCTGCAGGCCAGGCAAGGGCAATGCACCCCGCTGCAACCAGTGCTGCAAGTCGCGTGGCAAGTACCACGATGGCAGCTTTGCCACCTGCCAGGAATGCCCTGATGGTCAGCAGCCCAACAAGCAGGGGAAAGGCTGTGTAGAGATCATCAAATGTGAGCTGGGTTCAAAGCTTGTTACATAACAAACTCACCGCGCACCAGCAGTGAGGTGATGACAGCCCTGAAACGAGCGTAGAGTTGGTCGTCATGAGCTGTTCTCTGCACCAGCAATGTGATGGGCCACCTGCATATATGCCAGATGTTAGTTCACACTACTAGTACAGAAGTTCCGTTGCTGCTGCTGCTGCTGCCACCCCTGCTGCCACCCCTGCTGCCACCCCTACTGCCACCCCTGCTGCCAACCCTGCTGCCACCCCTGCTGCCACCCCTGCTGCCACCCCTGCTGCCATTGCAGCCTGTCCACCTGGCAAGGCCCTAAACCTCGCCCTGGACGCCTGCAGCATCAAATGCAGCAAAGGGACGTTCCAAGACGGAACGTTCCTAGCTTGCATTCCCTGCCCCCAGGGCCAAACCTCGGAACCCCGCGGTGGTGACGGCGCCACGTCATGCTTCTTTGAACAGTGCCCTGCTGGGTTTGGATCGGTTGAAACCAACTGCAGTACGCCATGTGTAGGTGGGCTGTACAATGATGGAACAATGACGAGCTGCCAGCAGTGCCCTGGGGGCAGGACAAGCAAGGACGGCAAGCGCTGTGCCTTTGAGACATGCCCCCAAGGTGTGGCCTGTATGTGCTCGGGATAACAGAGATCTTGGATGCAAGTCGGACGTTGTTGACAATGTTGCAACACCAGCAGCTGTCAGCTGCACGGGTGCCGCGCATTCAAGCAGCTTGCGTCACATGTAGTGCTGCAGGATGCATGCAGTGGAGCTAGGCACAGCATTGTCAGGCTGCCACTGCCAACTCCCAAGTCGCGTTTCGCGTCCGGCTAGCTTACTGCTGCCGCATTGCTTTTGAACACACACTGCAGGTATGGCTGGCGACAACTGCGACATCCCCTGTTCCCGCGGCCGCTTCCAAGACGGCAGCAGCAACACCTGCAGCAGCTGCAGCAGCGGCAAGACAGCTCTGGACTCCCGCAGCTGTGCCTTTATCAGCTGCCCTTCTGGGTTTGGAGGCGATGATTGCAGGGAGCCATGTGAGGATGGGCTTTACAACGATGGCAGGAGCTTTGGCACTCGGTGAGGATTAGTTATACCACCCATACAAGCCATAGCATCAACGCCATCGGCCCCGTGCCCCACTGGAGCGAGGAACCAGTTCTGCACCATGTTGGTGTGTGATGTAGCAGGTGTTGATATGGAATGGCAGGGTGTTTTGGGATGTGACTGCAATGAGCAGTGGGATCAAAAGATGACATCAGCACGTCAATTGTCTGTCGTCCACGTAGCACGTGTGTTCGCATGAAGCTTGTCTTGATTTGTGCGCAATCTGGTGCACCCATATCTGAGAAATACACGTTGTGGAATGTGTGCAGGTGTGTGTCCTGCCCAAAAGGTGAGTCTCCAAACCTCGAGTACTCCCATTGTGACGACGATCTCAGCGATACAGAATGCATTGCGCGTCCAACAGACAGCCTCTCCCTCAGCTTTGACTGCCCAACTGGATGGTCAAAGCTGCTTGCAGGAACTTTTCCCGCAGACACCGCCGGCTGCGTTACAACTGTTGCTGCTGGTCAAACTTGCGGCCAAGCTTGGTGAAACATTGGATCTGCAGTCGTTGGCAGGATCCCTGCTTTGACCGAAGCTGGATCGCAATCTGGCAAGCTGGTGTGCAAGTGCAAGGGTGATACAGAGGGCTATGTTTTGAAACGACAGCTTGATGGGTCGTTTGAATGTGTGGCTGAAGCAGCGTTCCTGCCAAATGAGGGACAGGATACGGATAGTCCGCCTTTGGATGGAAAGATGGAAGGCATCTGGTATGACGTGAGTCCCTTCAAGCGCTGCAACGGCGCGCAGATGTGGTGAGTGCTTGAGATGTCAGCACGTTCTGGTGTGCATTGTGCAAATGCAGCTGGGTGCTGTCGACATGTTCTCTTGCACACTGTGCACATTCAAAGTATGATTGCTACCTGTGAGCTGCAACGCAGCTTAGGCTTCGCTGAGCATCCTGCTGGCCAGATCATGGCATTTGCCAGTCTGTGATGCATGACCATCACTCCTGCGCTTGAGATCAAGCAGCCGCGCCAGATGCAGGTCAACTAATGCTGCTGCTGCTGCTGCTGCTGCGTGTTGACCTGTGCAGCTGGGACATGTGCTCCTTCTGTGATGGTCGACCGCGCTACCATGCCGAGGTGAGCAGGCCGTGCTGCAACAGGGTCATGCACACATTTGTAGCACCACTGTACTACAAAGAGGCTCTTTAGCACCACTGTTAAACAGTAGTGCATGCAGACAACATCATAGGATTGCACGGCACGCTGCTTCTTCAGTCACACGATGTTGTAACAGGGTCATACACATCTCTGTAGCACCACTGTACTGCCAGTATGATGCACAGCAGCAGCAACAGCAGCAGCAAGCAGCAGCAGCAGCTTGCTAGTAAGATCTGCCACTGCTGGCCTGCAGTGCCACTTCCGGCAGCCGTCACTTGTGTTGCATATGGCTTTCCTGCAACAACAGCAGCAGCTCCACACTTTTGGCATCTGTACTTCTAGCCGCTGCCTGCAGCGCGCACTGCTCAGGACCTTTCCCGCCAACCAACTTGATGCCTGTTTCTACTTGCAGTTCCTGGCCTCACGGCAAGAGGCTGAACGCAGCATGCTGTTCCAACCGAAAAGCGGCAGCTGCTCTAGCAGAAGCACCTGCAGACTTGACAAGGCTCAAGAAGGCGCAGAAGCTACACAGCTGTATGTAGCTTGCCGCATGTGGAGCACCGGCATCGACCACTTTGGGTCGAAGCATGACAGCCTGCGTGTGTTATATGACAACGAAAATGACAGGAACTCGTTCCACACCACGAAGAGCGGTGTAAGGGTTTGGTCGTACCGGCCACGCAAGACTGCGACAACGCAGAATCTGATTATGTATGGGTTGCAGTCGCAGTCATCTGCAAAGTGTGAAGACTGCTTTGATAGAGACAAGGCTGAGTTGGTTTCCAATGCTCTTGTGCGGTATGGCTGATATTGAAAGTATGACAGATCTGCAAGCTGGTGCTGCAGCAGATGTCACATGAATGCAATCAGATCAGCTTTTCGAAGGGCGTATGCGGAGCAGACAATTTGTTACTGGCAGCAGATGCAATGCAGCATCGTATGCAACGGCAGCGCCCTTGTGCTGGTAGTGGTTTTGAGTTATCATGCTGTATGCGACACCTTGTTGTGTGTTGTGGGTGTGTTCGATCCCAGGGTGCAGCCAAACATGTAGCAGCATGCAGCAGCATGAGCTGCTTTACGCCATCCATTTGCACTTCTAGTACACTGATCCAGCAACATCAGGCAGCCTGGATATGGACACATGCTCCCGAACAAAGAGTACTGTGCTAAAGAGCATCCACAGAGCACTGCATACACCTGGTTGGGCAGTCATTCCTTTGTGGCATTCCTTGCGTTTTATTATGCCTGAGATGGCAGGCGTTATTTAGCAAGCGCTGTGCTGGCCTTCCTTCCTGTTTCACCTGGCGCGTTCTAGTGCCCAATTATTACGTCATCTGCATCTTTTGTGGCTATCGTACTGAGCAAGGTAGCGTGATTTTGAATGTGCACGCGTACCTGGCAAGGCTGCTGACCGCGTTTACATCCTGAATGCATCATGGTGTGCCGTGCATTGACTGTACTGCTGTTGAAGCGACCGCAGAGTGAGCTCTCTGCTGCATGCGCACTGCTTGCATGATATGAACATCACAAATTGAGTTTCCCTCTAGCCTGCTTGCAAGCCTTTAATGTATGTTGGCTGCTGGTGGATGCAGCGTAGTTCAAATGCGTGCATATGTGTGTTGAGCATGCTGCATGTTGCTGCATGTGCTGTGCAACAGCTGCATGGCCGCCGTTGCTGCTGCTGGACTAGTGATCAGGGCATGTATCTACACGTGGATGAAAAAATTTCCCTTGTTCCGGCGTATCATATGATGGTCAGTGCGGGGATTTGCAGCAGCTAGTAGGCACGTGGGTGCAGCTCCCCTACAGGATCATGTTCTGCATTTTCCCTGGTTTTTTGAATTGCTCTCCCGGGCCCCTGCACAGCCTGTACTGCTGTCATTAACTAGAGTAAGACGCAGTGTGTTAGAGCTCTGCTGTCGCTGCCAACAGGAGCTGCCGCTACCACTGGCAGAAGTGTGTGCACACTTGACCATGTTGTCGTCCAACAGCAGAGGCCCTGTGAGAATGATGACAATTATGATGAGTGTAGCAGAAATTTCGCTGCAGTGGCTTGCAGCTGGCCGCATGATGCCGGGAGTAGAATGTGTGGATGGGTGTTGGGGGAGGGGGTCGGTGGGAGGGCTGGAACAGGGCAGACTCGCCAAAATGTATGTACATAATTGGCTCATGATAATGCTGGACACATACATCATGTACCGCATACCCAGACTGTGGCTACTGATTTACTGCATGCTAGGCTAACACGTGGGGCAGAAACATCGTGAGTGCTGTACTGTTGCATGTGCATGCAATGTTTGTGTTGCTTGGCAGCTATTGAGCGGCTGCAGGCTGCCTTCATGGCAATGCTGGCATGTATGCATATGCATAGTAGTACAAACACAGAGCACAGGCACTAGCTAAACTTGCTGGTGGATCAAGAGTAAAGGACAGGCACATTGGGTTGGCTGGCACGTGTATGTGGGTATGGCCCTGGGATGCTAGCAGCCGCTGCAGAGGCTCTGCTGGGGCTGTTGCGGCACCTGTTGAGTGTACGCGGTGGTGTGTGCATGCATATCTGCAGCAAAACTACCTTTTAAATGCTAGCTCATAGCATTGAGGGGTGGAGACTTGGATGGCTGTTGGGTAACAAGCAAGCCACATGTGCTGTGCAGCTGGCAGCTGCTGTGCCTGCTGTGCATAACTCATGCACTGCAATGAGTACCGATCCCTGTGTTGCCTGTACAACCTGTGCCTGTGCAATGTTTATTTTGATACGCATTCTTTCATAGCATATTGACGAAATGATCAAATGGTCTGGTGTACGCGAAACACCGGACTGTCACAGACGTCTCTGGCACCCACTAGAGGAACCCTGCCAGCCACTCGCTGTAGGGATTACTACGCGGTTACTCAAGCCACCTCAAGCCTGCCGTACATATACGCAAGAGCCTGCTGCAGATGTATCCGCTGTGCTTTGATCGTTCTGCCGTTCATTAACAGCTCCGCTACACCCATTCCAACTACCTTGCTTACTTTTGGTCTCGATTGAACTACAATGGCTTTCGTTGCAGTCCGTGCCGCCCCAGGCCTGCGTTCCGCAGCACCAACCAAGACTGGCAGGAGCAGCAGACCCGCTGCTGGCGTGCTCACCATCACTGCTCGCTGCAGGCCATTCTTCTGCCAGCCACCCCGTGCTTTCTACCGCAACAACGGTGCTTGGGACGATGCTGCTGCTGAGTCCATGCGGGTGAGTGCTGCAGCTGCCAAGGTTGTCTCCTGCTGTGCTGCCTCAGGCTGTGCTAGTGGAGTGCAGCACACATGCAGTGCGCATGGATGCAGAAAGTGCAGGCGCCATTTATTAGTCATGTTCAAGCATACTGCAAGCAGGAGTGAGGTGCAGAGCTGCCAGAAAGATGCAGTTCATGCACAACTGCATCTGCATGCATGGCTAAGCAGTACTGCAGTACTGTACTAGCGGCAAGGACACAGGCACATATAAGGCAGTGTGTGGCTGCATGCATGCATGCAATGGTTGCATGAATGATGCGACCTTTAGTAGTGGGACCAGGGCACCTGCTGCTGTTCTGTTGCTGTGTACTGCTGCTGACATTGCCATGCACGCTGTCTGTTTCATCTGCTGCTACCACTGCTGCAGGACATGATGAAGGAGATGGCCAAGCAGTGGAAGGAGACAGGCAACATGTCTGACCGCGTCTTCTGGCCTGGAGGTGGTGTGGAGTTCGGCCCCAACCGCTGCAAGCCCAGCAGCAGCAACACCAACAACTCCCAGCATCAGCAGGGCAAGGCCGGCACCCCTGTCCTCCCTCTTGATGTTGCAGATGCACCCGAGGGCTTCTACACACTGTGCGCTGATGTGCCAGGCCTGTCTAAGGCCGACCTGAGCATCAAGCTGTCAAAGGAGCGCGTGCTGACCATCAGTGGTGAGCGCAAGTCGCCCCTTGCAGACGCGCCCCTGCAGCAGCAGGAGCGTGTGCTGGGCTCTTTTGAGCGTCGCTGGCAGCTGCCTGAGGATGTGGAGAGCGAGGGCATCAGTGCCAAGGTTGCTGATGGTGTGCTGACCATTACAGCGCCTAAGAAGCAGCCTGAGCCTGAGCCAGTGGATGAGCAGCAGGACATCTTCATTGTGTAATCAGGCTGCATCTTGTACCATTAGGTGCAGTGGGCACCACGTGGTGTGCAAGGGAAATGTTGTACTTGTGTCTGAGCAGGCCGGTTTCGTGTGCATGCTTCTGCTTATGTACAGCTGGTTTGGGTTGTGACTGGAATCATGGTATGGTTGATGATCTCTTCTTCATGCAGAAGTAGTATGGACACGGTGCTGTATCAGAGGTGCAGCATATGTGTCACTGTTATTCACATCAGTTTTATCATCAGCATTTATTTCTCCCATACTTTCGTTTTGACATATTCATTACCCTCTGCAACATGCGGGCACAAGATGTAGGAACAGGCAGGAGTAGTCAGTATTACGAGACCTGCCAGGACCAGTAGTCAGCAGATGGGGGTTGGGTTGACAGATGGATCAGGAATGGCTAATGATGGTGTGGTGGCAGGTGGTAGGCTTCTGAGCTTGTGTTAGTACTGTCTGTGTTGCCGAGCTGCTGGTTTTGTGATGGGTGCAATTACATACTGTGGTCATTTTTCCTTGTGGACAGTGTTTGCTAAACAATGGCATTGTGGATTGTGTTTGACAATACCACTGGTACGGTACCTGACGGTATGTGGGTTTTTAACAAGCAACGGCATGTATGTAAACAGCAATGATATCAGTTCATGGGTCATGCTCAGACAGGCTGTGCGGCTTTTTCACCGGACGAGTAAGGAAGCAGCAGCCAACCAATGGCATGACAGCATCGTCATGTCAAGGACTTGGCTTGAAGCTATGGGCGTTTGACATGTGGCACTCAGTAGCATAGGCTATGCACCATGGTCTGACACACCCACCAATGCCAAAGATCGGATTTAGACGGAACCATGTGAAAAAGTCTGCTGGTAACCCTCCCGGATGATTGCAGTTTGTTAAGAAGAGCAGCAACCACAGTGCCGCACTGCAAGTTGCATCAAGGACTCGGGCGTCTCTGCAAGCTTGCCAAGCTGTTACAGTGCCGCGCTGCAAGTTGCATCAAGGGAGTTCTTGGCAAGCAGTGCTTGCTTTCCTGCTAGAAGTGGTGCTGCTTTCACAGTGCATGGTGTAATGGCGGCCGTTGTCATTGTTTTGCATGAAGGGACTGGTCATGGCCGTCAGCGTGACGCGTTCCATTGCAGTACAAGCTTTGTTGCTGGCAGCAGGCTCAGCCCTGCTGACCTGTTCTGCAGAAACTGCTCGTGAGAGTGTCATCAGCCGCAAAAAGAATAGGGGTGTGTTTGTTGCCGCCGTACTCATAGTATACCCCGAACCCACAGCGTAGCCTAGGAGCCAACAAGAAGTGACCTATGATGACACATTCACTCTGATGTACATCCACCACCAGCACTCAAACAGGTACAGTAACACAATCGAGGGCGCACACGCAGCCAGCAGGCACGCCTGCTGACTTCAATATGCCAGACCCCCTGGTGGATGGATTGCAAAGCGCACCAGTGCATGTTTCACAGCAGCAAAATGACAATCGCACGCGACAAAACTGGCAAGGCAGCCACAAGGTGTTGCGTCGTCACGTACTCAAGTACTGTGCCGGGCAAAAGCACAAGTGGCTGCAGAATCTCTCCTGTCCACATTCCAACTGCGCCTGCTGCCCGATCAAACAGGGCTGCAGGAGTTTCCCGCACCAGTTCACCACACCCCAACTCGTTCTTGCACAGCCAAACCAGGCAGCTCTGGTGATGCGTACACAATCGCAGGGCGAGGCACCTGCAGTACGGCTCCACACCAAACACAGGCAGCCCAACTAATGTCGTACGTGGGCGCCACACTGCCAATCCAACCCCATGTAAGCTCTGGAAAGCTCATACAGCAGCAGCCTACAAGTAACGCTTCACACTGAAAGCACACATGCTAGAGTGGAATCCAAAAAGGGACACTGAGGGCAGAGCGGATGGAAAGGACGCGCGGGATGGCACTGTAACAACTATACGATACGTTATTGCACATCTGCTCAAACACACAGCCAGGCACACCCGGGAGAGCCGCCCGCTCCTTGTGACAGGCGCTGTGGCGTTTTGCGGCCACCTGGGTCCAACAACATCTGCACGCTCATGCAGCATCAATGTCGAATCAAGTACACGAATAGTCACTCTCACACACATGCCAGGGCTGCGGGGCCGCACTGGAGAGGGCCCCGGCTGTTGTTCTCCATGAATCAAGCTCCTGCATGAACGCAATGAACCAGCAGACATACTGCAGAAACGCCACACAGCACGCACCCAAGCCGCGCGCAGTACCACACCACACCACCGCTGCTCGTCCCATTGCCTGCCGCAACACCTCCACCAAACATCCCAATCCATACAGCTCAAATCAGAACATAACGATGTTAAGTAACCTAAACAATGGGAAGGCCACCCCTTGCCACCCATCTGCTGATAGCCACCAAGCACCCCCTACACCGAAAAGAAAAGAGCACACGAAAATGCTGCCAACGATCGTGCTGCCCGTCAAGGCAGCCAGAGTCCTACCAACACAGGGCTTTCGAGCCACAAAACAAGACCAGCTGTTCTGATCAACCAACAACTGGCGCTGCTGCCTGCACTGCTAGAGTGCTTCATGACAGCATAGCCAACCAGCTTTCGCAGATACGCACCGCCCATCCTGGCAGAAAGCGAGTAACAAGGTCCAGCTGTGAGTGTACACGACCAGATGATGATGCTCAACGGTTGCCACTTGTGGTGATCAGGCACAAGTTGTAACGGGAGACGATCTACTGCACTCCATATGGCAACCAAATACAGCATGCAGGCCATAGGCTGCCAATCGCACACGCGGCAGCACGCCAGCACGCACTTGCTGCTCCAACGATCTCTGGAGACTGCTCAAGCAAAAGAACACGTCCACAAAACATGTACAGGAAGCAACTAACAGGCCGTGCAGCGGCAAACAAAGCCCTGCATCGCACCACGCACAATCAACATGGGACTGCAAAAAACGCTGCCCCAAGACTCACACCTATGCAACGCCTGATATTCCCGACTCTAATACAAAAAGCAGCTGCTACACAGGACTTAAACACAGCCACCTGAGGTGGTGTACATACCGCACTGGGTCCTCGTTCCAAGCCCCTGCAAGGCCTTGATTCAACTCGCCGCGAACGCATGCATGCATCTGCTCAACCGCCCAGGGCGGCCAGCACGCAACAAAAACGAAGATACAGAGTGGCCAGCCTGAGCTCATATACGTGCGATGCAGGTGGGAAGCAACAGCTTTCAAAGGCGGCCAAGGAAACCTGCCGCTGCTACACCATACACACTGTGCTGAGGTATGTGTCTGCTCTGCTCTGTGCCACCAAGGACACTCGCCCTCGCCACTTGCTGGCTCTCATGTGCCTCTTGTTCCGCCAAATGCATGCAGGGCAGGCAGTGCCAGCATGTGCACGCCCCGTCGTGAGACAGAGACGCGCACACGACACAACGCCGTCCCCACACAGATCAACATACTACTCGCATAATAGCTGAAGCAACCATAGCACCATGTTTTATGTGATGCAGCACGCCTCACCAACTCACGACACTGCTGAGCATCCGTCCACTCCTGCGTCAAGGAGCGTCAAGCCGACTCAGCAACGCGCACAGGCCACACCACTCGTGCCTCTATGTTCAACCTGGCTGTCGTAGCACAGACTCTGAACTCAGCCTCCTCGCCTGAGCACTCATTCTGCAGACGCCTCGCACGCCACACTGCCTCGCCATGCCACATCTCTTCACATGCCTCGGCGCAACGGCCGCTCAAGCGCCTAAAAAAGCAGCAAACGACAAAAGGAAGAAGGAAAATGCACTACAGACCCAACAGATGAGAGGCACGTCAGGACAGCCCTCCCATACACGAGCGCGTACCGCTCCACAACTGTGCTGACCCATTTTAGGTTCTTCGCAGCGACCCGAGTCTCTGGCTCCTGCCACGCCCCTCACATCTTCAACAGACAGACAGACAGTACTTCAACCTCCTCCCAACACGCACACTATGATGTCTTCCCTAGTGCTCCACTCAGCTGCACCACTCACAGAGTGACAACAAGCTGCCGCCCTGCGCTGCGCGGGGCAACACACCTCAACACGAGGCAAAACAGCCCAACGACTGATGCTGCTGCCCACACTCACAACGCCACTTGTGGAAAAGTGTATGTTCCGCTTCCAGACAGTGCAAAGCATGCAGCACAGTGAGGTGAAAGGTCTCAAAACACACAGCTGCAGCGGTGCAACACAGATAAAAGCAGCAGAAGGGCCGCCTGGCCAGCACGGCCAAGCAGCGCACGCCGCCATACAGTCGACAAGTGCATGGGAACGAGCCACAAACCGCCTCCACGTAACCTAGCAACAAACAGGGCACATGGCAGACACGGCACAACTTTGCAGCGGCCTGCAGGCTGCGGCAGCCGCACAGCGGCACTTGCAACAACCAGCCAGCAGGAACCGCACGCCACACATGCCAGCCAGCCAGCCTTCGATGTGTCAAGCCAATGCTTTGCTGCCAAGCGGCTTGCAAGGCTGAAAGCCAACGCAAGCAAAGCATGGTGACACAGCAGACATGCAGGAATGTATGCAGCTACGCAACTGCTGCACGCCAAGCACACGAAACAGTAGGCATGCAACCGCAAGGCACAGCCGTGCAGAGGCAGCGCAAACACAGTGCTGATGGCGCCCGCACAGGGGAGCCTGGCCCTGGTCAAACCCTGCATGCCTGAGCAATTCGATATGTAACAGATGGGTCAGCTCGCAGCACCACCACGCCTACCTCGCGGCCTGTGCACTGCACAGGCACATCCATTGCACTGCTGACAAACGCTGCCACTCGTTAGCAGCCCTCCTCCAAGCAGTATAACCGCCAAGAAACACGACCATCATCTGAGCACAAGCATTGCATCTCAAACAGAAGCCTTAATAAACCGCATGCGCCCGTCACACGCACGACACCAGTCACGCCTTGAAGCAAGGACAGGTGACTGATAGCTCACTGCAACCACCTTCGAAAATCTGCCACTGGGTATCATGTCAATCCAAATCATGCGGCTGTAGCCTCGGCACACAGAAAATCCAACACTAACGTGCCCAGCCTCTGCACGGGTGCATTGCATCACCGCCCCGGTCATGCCCCAGGGGGGCAACAGGTACAACCCCACAAACACATAACACGTGATCTGGTTAGAGTAGTAAGAGTACACAATACATGCTCAAAGCTACGGCGCAGTCCACCGCATACGCAAGACGGCCTGTCATGTTCCAGGTCTAGCAACCTGGCAACAGGGGCCGTTGGTAGTGCAGCGGAATCAGCACCCAGCAGCAACGATGCAGCAGCTGCCACAGACAGCTGGCAGCAACGCACCACAGGCGCGCACAACACAGGGACACACAACGGGACGCGAACGGCTGTTGTACCAGACCAAAACGAGTCATCAACACCCTGATGACAATGAGGGGCTGACCTGGAAGAATACTGCACACGTGACGCGGGCAAAACGATGCACACGAACACCAACCAACTGCTCGGTCGAAGCACACCTTCATACTACAATACGAATCCAGTCAAATCAAGGTTGAGGCAGCGCCCACAATCCCGGCGCTGCCAACGATCTCTGCAACCTCAGCAAATCCAACACCGAGCCACATACAGCCAGCCCAAACACCACACCAACCCCCACCACACAAGCTGCAGCTGCTTACATAATCGGCAGCGACGAGCGCGCGTTGTACTGCTGCGCAGCAGCAGCTGCGGCCATCATGCCAGCAGCCATAGCATTAAAGGTATGGCCATTGCCTAGCGGGCCACGGCCCACACCACCCAGCCCAGCCAGCGCATTGTTTGCCTGCATGCCACCACCACCACCACCAAAGCCATCAAGCCCCACCTCCTCATCAAGCTTGGGCATCGCAATGTCGATGGCGATCGTGCTGCCCTTGAGCTTGTGTGTGCCGGCGCCCACCACGCGCTTGATCGCAGCGTCGGTCTCAAACGTGACAAAGCCAAAGCCGCGGTGCTCGGCCTTGTTATCCTTGGCCTTGGGCATGTAGACGTCCATCACAAAGCCAAAACGGCCAAAGTACTCCTTCACGTCGGCCTCACTTGTGTCCTTGGTAAGCTTGCCGATGAAGATGCGAGGGCCAGCGCGCACCGACTGGATGGCGGGGTTCTCGCTGCTGCGGCGGCCGGTGGCGACGCTGCCGCCAGCGTGCAGCACAGAGTCCAGGCTCTTGCGAGAGCTGCTCGGCACTGCAGGAGGTGGCACGGGTGCGGCCTTCATGCCAGGCAGGCCGGCAAACAGCGGACTAGCAAAGGCATCAGCGCCAGGCAGGCCGGGCATGCCACCCAGGGGGCCGCCAAAGCCGGGGAGGCCTGGGAACTGCGGCATGGGAGCGCCAGGGAACAGCCCTGCGGCCTTGGTGAGGCTCTGCAGTGCTGCGGGGTTCATGCCGGGTGGCAGGCCGCCAAGCAAGCCCTGCAGGCCTGGCAGGGGAGGCAGCGGCATGCCCTGCGCCATTGCTGCCATGGCGGCAGCGGCGGCTGCAGCTGCGTTGGCAGCTGCGGCACCATCCAGCGATGTAGGGGACTTGCTGCCGTCTGACTGGTGGCAGGAGTCACCAGCAAGGCCGCACAGCATGGCTGCTGTGCTGGGTGGCAGCAGCGGCGAGCCGCTGGGGCCACTGCACACTGCTGCCTGCTCTGCTGCTGCAGCAGCTGCCGCTGCGTTGAAGTCTGCTGCCGCTGCTGCTGCCGCTGCGGCTGCTGCATTGAAGTGGCTGGTTGCCAGCTCTGCTGCTGCGTTGCTGAAGTCGCGCTGCTGCTCCTCGCTGAGCCGCATGCCTCCTGCAAGCTGCGCTGCCATCGCTGCTGGGTCTGCCAGGAGCTGGTTGAGCTGCTGCTGGTAGGTCATGAGTGGGGTGAGGCCGGGGCCGACAATGCCTGCGCCGTTGTCGAATGAGCGGCGCGAGTTGGCGCCTAGCTTGGCAGAGCCGGCTGACAGGGCAGCGCCGTGAGCGCCGTGGCCGTTGCGGCCGTCCTCCTTGGGTGTTGCGCGGTCAATGGCAACCTCATGGCCGTTCAGCCTGCAAGCAGAGGAGCAGCAGCAGCAGCAGGCAGCACAAGAAGATCAGCTGCTTAATTACTGCAGGTGCTGTGCAGATATGTGAGCGACTCTGCAGCCAGCTTGCTGTGCCGACTGCTGTGACACTGAACTACAGCTGCTAGCATTGCTGTACACGTATGCTGCTCGCATCCTGCTGCGTCTTGCAAAATGCCAGTGCTGGCTTTGCAGAGCATTGCAGCAGCAGCAATCTCAAGAATTTCAAGATAAGCTGCTGCGCTACCAGCCAGCACGCACCAGTGCTTGCAGGCCATGACCTTCTCCACGCTCTCTGGTGATGCGAATGTGACAAAGCCGATGCCGCGGTACATCTGCCTGCTGTGGTCACGTGGCATGTAGGCGTCCTGCAGGCGCCCATACTTCTCAAAGTAGCTGCGGAACTGTGTGTCTGTCACTGACTGGGGGATGCGCGCCACAAAGATGCGCGTGGTGCGCGCTGCTGCTGGGGCGGCTTCTCCTTGCAGTAGGTTCTGCTTGCAGGAAGCAGCCAAGGACACAACAGACAGCGCATATCCAAAGTCAAAAGAATGCACAGAAGCGAGTCGAGGGGCATCAAGATGCAAGACACGCGAGCACCGACCATGCAGACATACTGCAACCTGCCACTATACAGAAGCTGCACATACAGCTCCTGCTGCTGCGGCATGCACTGCAAGGCATCTTTGCACTGCTGGCTCATGTCTTAAATGCTTCAAGTTGTCATTTCCTTGCATCTCTGCCTTGCAAGGCAGCTGTGCATGAGGCACACACGGCACTCCAACTACTGCCGCGCACCTTGGGCAGCGCCACCTTTGCCTCACAGCGCCTGCCATCAATGGTGTGGTCTACCTGCAGCGCACGTGCTGCTGCTGCTGCATCTGCGAAGGTCACGAAGCCAAAGCCTCTGCTCTTGCCAGAGAGGCGGTCCTTCATGATGTCTGTTGCCTCCACTGCACCATACTGGCTGAAGTGCAGCATCAGCGTCTCCTCTGTGGTGTCCCAAGGCAGCCCAAGCACTGCCAGCTTCCTGGGAGCGTCCTGCTGCTGCTCATCAGGGCTGGAGGCTCCGTGTACGCTGTGTTCGGTGTCTGAGCTGCTCAACATGATGCTGTTGTGTGTTGCGGGCTGCTGCCCATCAAAAGCAGGCGCTGCCCCGAAGGCCTGCCACGCAGCAGGTAAAATCTGAACGGCTGCCAGCGTGCTGTTGGAATCAACTTGTTCGCTGGATCTGCCCGCCTCCTGCACGCGTTGAAGAAGGATGCCGAGAAAATGCTTGCTCAGCACAACCGCCCCATGCGAGGCTCAAGGCATGCACATCTGACGGTAGCAGTGCAGGAACGCTACATAATACACAGCTGTTGAGGGACCGCGTGAGCGAGAACGTGACACACGCACAGGCCCCATCAGCAGCTGCCCATAACCCAGCAGCCTCCGCATACCACTTCTAACGGCTCCAAGCATTATGCAAAAGCAGATTCTGCCAGGCATCTCAAGCATCGCCTCAGCCTGAAGCTGGCCTGCTCCGGAAACGCACAAGCCGCGACTAAGGAGCCCAATGCTGCCCGCCCATCACCTGCTGAGGCTCCAACTAAAGGCTGGACGTTTCTATATTCTTCTTGTGCAGCCAGGCGCAGTGGCTGCCCGCCCTGCATGCGGCCTGCCTCACCTTGGTGGCCCCAGCTCCTTGTTTGAAGCGTGGTTGCGGTGGCTGCCGACACGCTCAAAACAAATAGACAATTGCGTTCTTCTTTGGCTACCTGGCTCTTTGCTTGCGCACTCTCGGCTTGGTTGAAAGCAAGCTCTCTTGCAATGCACGGCACGCTGTTGATAAGCTCTCGAAAGAAGCAGTTCTTTGTTCTTGTTTACACGGTAGTGTCAGACTGGGGCTAACTGTGTGCTACTGACTGCTGATGGCTGCCAAAGTATCCCCGAGTCAGAATCCCTGCAAATCTCCCACACGCAGGATATTTTTGCGGGTTTAGGCCCCTGCTCAGAGGGCAGCAAACAGATCAGCAGACTTACAAACGGCCATTTGCGACACTCATCAGTGTACTGATACGTCCGAGCATCAGCATTTAACCGAGAAAGTCGCGTACACCTGCTTGTGCAGCTGGTGCTGAGCCTGCAGCAGCTGTTGTGCCTTGATCAAATGATTACTTCGCTGAAAACAACTTGAAATGCGCGTGAAAACAGGTTTCTGCGCACTGATCAGTAAGATATTTGCATGAAACCTGCCCCGAATCCTCACCAACTGTCAAGGCCTAGCTCTGCACGCTGTGGCTTCCTGGAACTGTGCGCTGCGTGAAAGCTTGCATATTTGCTTCTATCATTCACTTTCGTGCAGGCATGTCTGTCATTTGACGTGTTCGACGGTTGTTGTGGCGTAGATACTTTCGACTTGTGTGTATCTGTCGTGCATCAACCAACGCTGTGAGGCCACACTACTGGTGCGATCAGTGCATGACTTCTATGAGGTAGTGTTTCATTTGTGTACGAGCAACACGACTCGTGTTGCCTCACATCCTGAAGCTTCGTGTCATGCCTGCCTGCCAGGCATGATGCAGTTGACTGGCCAGTGGCCCCATGGCCAGCATGCTCCATCCTGGGCATGCTGAGAACTGCTCAGGCTCTGGGACCCTAGTCTGATCTTCCAACACTAGAACCATGTGCAGACGCTGCACACTGCTGATCAGCAGCATCTCAGCAGGTCACAGCACTGCGTGTGCACGTGCCACAGTTAAGACTGTAACAGGCAGCAAGGGAACAACAATCCCAGTTCAGGCCAAAGCCATGTCAGGCGAAGCCTATGTGGCTAGGCAAACCCCAGTTCAGCCCCAGACAGGGCCGAAGGCCCTGGCATGCGGTTCCGATCCTGGCTCTGGGCTTACCCGCAAGGGTTCAGGTCTGGAGTCAGGAGCCCAGTCGAGGAGCGGTGCTGGGCTTAATACGGATTGGAGGAGCATGCCGACAGTTCTCCCTTGCGTTCCCAGTGTACAGTAATGCTTGGCGCTACAGTGAAGGTGCTGCTGCCATTTGGCGAGAACCAGGTTGACACACGAGGTGAAATTGGTTTGCATGGCATCAAATCAACAAATACATTGCGCTAGATGTTCCAACTACCTTTGACGTGAGTTGGAAGCCGTCATGCCATGGTTCTGGCAGTCCAACTATGTGCAGGCGGTACATCTGCAACACCCTCCTCTTGCGACAGGTGTTGCAACAGGATGTGAAAAGTATGCAGCACCCTAGCAGAAAAGCATGAAGATACACCCTACCCCTGCATCATCATCATCATGTTACCCATTAAGCCATAGCATCAACCCCTACCCCTGCATGCAAGGCTGCACATGCAGGCAAGGCAGGACGCGCATGCACACCACCACCGTACACCAAACAGCTGCCGCAACAGCCCTTCCAAGATTGGCAGCAGAGCTTCCAGCAAACCAGGGACATACAGCCAACCATGCGTGTGCTGGCTCACCAGCTGACAGAATGCAGCGGCTAGCCGTGCCTGGCATCATCTGCGCGTGACATGTCCACGGCATGCCTCCCAGGCCTGATATTCAGGCCAACATCAATGCTGAACTGCAGCACACCATTGCCGCCATCCACCAACGCAGATCTTCACACGTCCAACCAACGTTCAACCACCGACTTTGCTGCTTCGCTTGCGCTGGTTGAAATGCCCCACTTTGATCCCTGGACTGCAATGGCTACCATCAACACTCACACAACCTGCATCGTCAGCCTTCTCTACAGCTGCGCTCACATCTACCAACTGCTGCACAGACACAGCCCCTGTTGACGCCACATCTGCAGCACCAGCTGTGCGTCTACCCTGGCTACAGTCGTCAGAGGATGCACTGCATGGCCCTGCAAACAGCCCTGTAGCTGCGCTCTTACGCGATCCTGCAAGTCCAAGCACAATCGCCTGCAGCCCCGGCCGCTGCTCAGCAAGCTGCCTCGCCTCATCCTGCAAAGCTGCCGCCTGCTGCTCTGCCTCACTGCCCAGCATAGCATCAAGCAGCGCTGGCACTGCAGCTGGTATCGTTCGCATCACCTTTGCAGCAGCGGCCATGTTCTGCTTGCCAAGCTGCCTCACAAGTAGCATTACAGCATCCCAATGCCCGCAGTCAGCTGCACGTCGGATTGCTCTGCGCAGCGCACGCGCTGGCGGCGCCCTCCAGGCCTGCAGCAACTGCCTCACTACTGCTGTGTGACCCTGAACTGCAGCCAGAGATAGGCATGTGCTACCATGTTTATTCTTTGCAGCAACCACAGCTCCGGCATCCAGCAGCGCTGCTGCAGCCTCTGCCTGCCCACAGGAGGCAGCAGTGTGCAAAGGGGTATGTCCTGCAAGCACACACACAGATGAGCCGAGCTGAGTGGCTGGTGTGCATGGAAATAACATATTCTTGATGTGAGCATATTCAGAGACAGTGATTGGAAGTCAACTACACGTATGGGCAGCGCTGGCAACAATGATAAGTATGAATGGCGCAGCTTCGATGCTGCAGCGACCCAGCTTCGATGATACTGCGGTCGCTGCACATTAAGCAGCAGCAGCATGCAGCGCGCCGCAGCGCTACCGTGTTCCTATGTCCTTGCCTCCAGCCACGACCCAGCAGCTAGCAGCTTCCTGATGCCGCTGATGTTGCCACGCTGAACGGCAATATGCAACGGAGTGAATCCCTGTGCATCTGATACGGAAGGATGCGCGCCGTACTCCAGCAGTGCGGCCACCACGGCGTCATAGTCTGGGTGCATGGTTGATGTCGGCTCCAGCGTTTCAAACAGAGCCAGAGTCAGGGCGGTATATCCATCATGCATCACTGGGTCGACTGCAGCTCCAGCCCGCAGCAGCGCCACAACCACATCTGCTGCGCCGATGTCTGCAGCTGCAATCAGGGCAGTCGTGCCGTGCTCGTCTGCTGCATCAACGTCTGCGCCAGCCAACAGCAGCGCTGCGACTACATCCACATAAGCACAGCACGGAGCCCCGCAGTCGTCACCAGACGCCAACATCAGACTTGTAGTGCCTTCTGGTGTTGCTGCGTTCACGTTCGCGCCAGCCTGCAGCAGCGCTGTCACTGCGTCAAGTGCGCCAATGCTAGACGCAAGCATCAGCGCCGTGAAACCATCCGCTTCTGCTGCATCAACAGTTGCACCAGCTGACAACAGCGCGGCTAGTATTTGGCTCTGATCATGCACTGGCGCGTCCCCATCGACAGCCAGCATCAGACTTGTGAGGCCGTCATCCTTGCTTGCGTTGACTGCTGCTCCTGCCCCTAGAAATGCTGTGACTGCTGCCAGGTTGCCAAGCTGGGCGGCTGCCATGAGAGGGGTCCATCCATCAAGAACCGCTGCGTCTACCGCTGCACCAGCTGCCACTAAAGCTGCAATCATATCATTCCTGCCGTGCTCTAGTGCAAGTGTGAGACACGTGTGACCATCAGTGTAAGCTGCATCCGGGGTTGCGCCTTGCTGCATCAGCAGCTGTGCTACATCGACATGCCCATGCTCCACTGCCAGCAGCAGGGGTGTGGCATCTGCTGCTGTACGAGCATTCACATCTGCTCCTGCTATCAGCAATTGCCTCACAATGTCAATGGTTGCTTCTGGCTGCTGGGTTAATAGAGAGAATAATCAGTCTGCTTTCCGCCTCCCCAGTGGGTGAGGCGCGGTTGCCGATGCCGAAAGGTATGGCTTACAAGGATTGATTATTATTATTATTATTGGCTGCTGGGTTGCTGTCACTGCAACGTGCAGCGGCTGCCAGCCGGCACCGTCTGGTGCGGCAATGCTGCAGCCGCATGCAAGCAGCTGCCTGACTGCGTCACCCTGCTGGTGGAATACTGCAATTGTCAATGCTGTGCAGCCTGCGCGCGTTGTGGCCTCCAGCTGTGCTCCCGCTGCTAGCAGCTGCAGGATTATGCCGCTGTGGCCATACTGTGCTGCCAGGTGTAGTGCTGTGAAGCCGTAATCGCCTGCATGTTGTGTGCAAGCATACAAATGTTGTGTACAGCACAGGAAACGAATAGGCATGGTTATGCCGCATGAGCCAGTTTGTGTCCTTTTCAACCTTTGTGAGTTGCTGCATCAGCCCCAGTGCTGTTGCTGTTGTTGAGGGGTGAGAGATGTAGAGCAGTCAACGCACAGCTACAAACAGCATGATTTAATGCACTGCCTGCTGCCATCTGCACTGTGCAACGCACGACAGGCTGCCATACACCCACCAGTTGCTGCATGCACAGATGCTCCAGCATCCAGGGCACTGGTTACTGTTGCAGTATCTCCATCTTCTACTGCTTCAAAGAGCGCCTCTGTCAAACGGTGCTCCTCAAACAGTGTGCCAGGCAGCTGGACTAACGATGCGTATGACATCGTCAACACAGAAGAAACTCCTGAGGACGGTCCGGGCGATGTGAATCCTTACGTCGACTTCTGGTGCCCAGCTGTGGCCATCACAGCAGCAGGTGAAGCAGCATCTGCAGTACTCTGCACTGCTGCAGGGTGCAGCTGTTGAGCTGACTTGCTGCGCTTATTTTAAAAAACACCTGAGACTCATGAAGGAAATCCAAGGCTGCGAGCGTCGCTGCGTACAGAGACCTGGTGGAGCAGACAACGTCAACGTTCGCATTCCCTGTGTTGCCGCACGGGAGGTGTTTTGACTATGAAAAAGCGAAGCTGGCTCAAATGGTTTCAGCAACACTCAACATGTAATGCATACGGGTCTTTGCATTCCAACACGCTAGGGTTTACAGCAGTACGGACAGACCTATGCATACGTTTGCATCAGCTGTTGCTCTGCTATACTACCAGCGATCCCTCTTTCTGTCCGTGATTCAGCACAGCTTTTGTTCACAGTACAGCTGTTGCATAACTTAATAAACAACACAAAAATAACACAACTGCTTGATAGCAAAACACCCCGTGCTTCAGTTATGTGTAAAGTGCACGCCCGCGGTTCAGCCAGGATGCTAAAACGCGGACTAAAAGCGGTGCTTTACGGCCTTCAAAAGCAACTAACAATAGCTGTAGATGCTTTGCAAAGCCAGACACGCAAAGCACAGCTCTCGTCTGCGTTGCCCGAATGCTACCTGCTCAATGCGGGCGTTATCTGCGCTGCTGGAGGCTTTACTATAATTTTCTTACAGTGTGTTTAGGTTAACAAGCATCGTATCCACTATACAACACAGCTGTTGGGCACAAGAGAGTAGCCTGCTCATGGAATTCAAACTTCTTGGCGAGCATGCAACACCCTTCCCTCTTAGGTGCACAAAACAGCGTCAACTAAGGCTTTCCTTGCCTGTCAAGACAGGTATACAGGGCTCATGCTCAATGCTTGCAATGGTTGGCAGTGAACTCGTGCAGGTGGTGTGCTTCTTACACAGTACGTAGGAGTCGGGTATCTCGCGCATAAGCCTAAGCAGCTTTATCATTAACTACTGTACACGAGCAAGGAACACAGGAACGCCCTCAGTACAGTAGCTGCAGCGAAGGTCAAACACAGACTTGCACTAGACATTATATTTGGCATAAACCTGAAAGAACGTTTCAGAAAGCATACAGAAAACGCCAAAAGTGAGGGTGTTCTAGTGGGGTGCTAAACCGCGGGCGTGCACTTTGCACATAACTGAAGCACGGGGCAAAACCCAGCACTGTGGCATGGCATAAATTTCGCCCCATGTCACTTACACCACATTGGTTTGGCTCGCAGATTTGCCCACTGTCACCGACATAATACCGTAGTGCGTACAAAAAACATGTTGACCATACATTGATACTGTGCAATACGAGTTGATACTACCATCCCTACAACTTCTCTTCCAACTGCACACTCGTTCACTGCCTCTGTGCCTTGTGCCCTGCATGATGCATGCACCACCTTCTCCCTTGCATTGCAGAAACCCCGCCTGTTGCACAGGTATGCATGTGGCACACACCTGTTGCAGAGAGGTAACATTATTAAGGTTCACTGTGTCTCTGAATTGTGCCCTGCATGATGCATGCACCACCTTCTCCCTCGCATTGCAGAAACCCATGTTGCACAGGTATGCATGTGGCATACGCCTGTTGCAGAGGGGTAACATGATTAAGGAATGCGTGTAGAATGCCTCCTGTTGCAGAGGTAAGAATGAATGAAAATGCATGATGATACACAAGATTTGTGTGGTGCTCCATGACAATGTACATACCACTGTAACCACCCTTACCCATGACTGCTAAGGCCAGTGAGATGCATCATATTCATCTTTGATACTTCTCACTCTACTTTCTCGCCATCATTCCCCAACACTTGCCAAAGCTGTACTACCACAGCAAGCTGTAGCGAGCGCATCACTCCATCAAGAGTAGGCCAAAACCACTTCTGCAGCATACTACTCAGAGGGACAGTCCCTCCTCAACAGTCCCATCCTCAACACATTCAACAACACATTCAACAAGTGTGTATCCCACCAATGGATGCCCGAAACGCCATCATCCACGCAAGACTGCTCCTTCAAGAGCCCTGCACTGCGCTATTTATGCGATGAAGATGTCCTGCTGCTCATCCACTGGCTCAGGCTCAGGCTGCTTCTTAGGCACTGTGATGGTCAGCACACCATCAGCAACCTTGGCACTGATGCCCTCGCTCTCCGCATCCTCAGGCAGCTGCCAGCGACGCTCAAAGGCACCCAGCACACGCTCCTGCTGCTGTAGGGGTGCATCTGCAAGGGGCGACTTGCGCTCACCACTGATGGTCAGCAAACGCTCCTTTGACAGCTTGATGCTCAGGTCAGCCTTGGACAGGCCTGGCACATCAGCGTACAGTGTGTAGAAGCCCTCAGGTGCATCTGCAACATCAAGAGGGAGGGCAGGGGTGCCGGCCTTGCTCTGCTGCTGCTGGGTGTTGTTGGTGTTGCTGCTGGGCTTGCAGCGGTTGGGGCCGAACTCCACACCACCTCCAGGCCAGTAGACGCGGCCGGACACTGAGCCTGTCTCCTTCCACTGCTTGGCCATCTCCTTCGTCATGTCCTGCAGGAGAGGCAGCAGCAGCAGCAGATGAGCAGGGCACACTGGTAAGCAGAGAGTTATAGCAACAGCAAGACCAGACTGTATCATCCAACCTGCACACATGAACTGTGCTGCTGCGACTTCAGTGCTGCTGCCACTATTTGCCAACATCGAATGTTCAGCAGCATGTCCAGCAGCATGTGAAACATGAAACATGTGGCATGCAGTCATGCATGTGTACACATGCATGCATGCCTGCAGACCACACTTCTGCTGAGTAGAGTGGACCACAGCTGCAGCCACCGAGATATCAGCTGAAACAAGCTGCATGCGGGGCCTGTTGCTTGTGATAACATTGCAGGCTGCATTACATGCTAGTTAAGCCACCAAATACAGAACATGCATGCTTATGATGCATCCATGCATATGCATGCGTTGCCTAGATCCACAGCAGCAGCTGTAGCAGCAGCAAGATGCAACCACACCAACACTTACCCGCATGGACTCAGCAGCAGCATCGTCCCAAACACCATTGTTGCGGTGAAATGCACGGGGTGGCTGGCAGAAAACGGGCAGTGATGGTGGGCACGGCCTGCTGCTCTTGCCGGACTTGGTGGGCGCTGCTGCACGCAGGCCAGGTGAGGCACGGACTGCAATGAAAGCCATGATACTAGTTCAAAGGGTTTTCTAGTCGAGAGCTGGTGGCAGTGCTACGAGTACGAGATGTACTTGCTCGGTCAAGTGAAGCGGCAATTACAGCTAAAGGTTGGCCTGCCAGCTGAAGCACGGAGTTCATAAATGATATCAGTGTGGTTGGAATGTAACATGTGTGGTTGCTAATCCCTCTTCGACGAGTGGCTGTCGAGATCCCCCTGGAAAGCCCCAGTTGTCAGGCTGCTATGTCAAGTGTGGTCGGTCGCGTTAACTAAAGAAACTACTGCAACCTATTCCAAGCCGATGACAGCTGGTGTAGAAGATCTGGCGGCTGGCCATGGCTGCCGAGTCCCGTACTAGACGTTGCCCAAGGCAGGCCAAGGCAGTCTGTCTGCAGTACAGCTCGCTGCTCTCTGTTAATTCCGCTCCCTGACAAGAACGTAGAAATTTTCAACTTGTAAATCGCAGTACAGCTCGAGCAACAACGGGATCCGCAACCTCAGAGCAAGAAATCAGATATCCCTCGTCCGTGCTGTCTGAAACAGCATGTAGCCTACATGCCTGAGGCTGTCCTGAAAGTGCACCAGCAGCCCAGTCACACCTTGTTTGCAACTCTGCACACAGCCCATGCATATGCTGCATTCCTGCATTTGTTGCAATCCTCCCAGGTCACAATACTGCTGCTTCTACACAGTCGTTTATGATTGATGAATGCCTGATGAGCACAGTTCTGCCGTGCTTGGCTCGTGCCTGGGGCGGGGGATCAGTCCAAAAGCTGCCGCACACAGCCATGGCCTGAACCTTCCTGCTGCTGCTGCTCAACGCCATGTCAGTTGTACATACAGGCACTGCTGCTAATTACTAGTACAGGCACAGCCAGGCTGCAACGCTCAACGCCGGAGCTAGTTTGCATCAGCCTGCCAGTGCAGCTTGGAGTCCTTCAACTGCACCTCGCCAGACGCAAGCAGCTGCGGTTGACACAGCATCAGCAGCAGCAGCAGCGCAGCGAGTGAGTTCAGGCGTGATGCATCATGTGACACAAGGTGCAGAGCTGCTTGGGTAAGCAGCCCAACTCTACTTGCTAAACTCCTGCCAAAGTCACATCAGCAGGCCCTGCTGCTCGTGACGACCCAGAAGCCGCCAGCTTGAACAAAGCAACACGCTGCCTACGCTTCCAGGATAGATTTGAAGGCAAATGCCAAACACCACCAACAGTCAGCCCACCTGCTGCTGCACTGCCTCCACAAGTTCGGAGCTGAAGCTGCCGTTTGCGCTCTCCTGCAGCAGCACCTGCAGCTTGCTGAGCCCTAAGCTGCCCTTCTTCTTCAACTTCTTCTTTGCAACTTTGAGCAACGGCTCAAGAACTGCAGGATCCGGCTGCTGCTGCTGCTGCTGCTGCTTCTTGCTCTTTTTGTCTTTTTTCTTGTCTTTCTTGCTGGCTTCCTGCTGCTGCTCTGCTGCTACGTCTGCAGCACTGTCCTTCTTTGACTTCTTCTTGGTTTCCTGCTGCTGCTGCTGCTGCTGCTGCTCTGCTGCTGCTGCTGGCGCTGCTGCCGGCTCTCCCTTGCTCTTGCTCTTCTTCTCTTTCTTCTCCTTTTTGCTGTCCTTCTCCTCAACAGCCTGCTGCTGCTGCTGCGGTTCGTCATGCTCTGACTCCTGCTTACGTTTCTTATCTTTCTTCTCCTTCTTCTGTTTCTTGCTGGCTGGCTGCTCCTCGCCATCTGCAGCTGCTGCTGCTGCTGTGGCTGAATTCTGCTTAGTATCAGCAGCAGCATCTGCTGCAGGATTGTCTGCACCGGCAGCAGGTGCTGCTGCACCATCAGCCTGCTGCTGCTGCTGCTGCTGCTGGTTATTAGTCAGGCCCAGAGCAGCACGTGCCTGTAACGCAGAACAACACCCACGCAGCAGCGTAAGTGCACAACACATGTCAGAAGCAAGCAACCAACTGATTCAATGATGTGTATCATCGCATGCATGTTCTAGTTGTTCTATTGTGGTGTGGTGTGTGAACCGGTGCAGTTCAACTGACAGCTTCTTGGCTAGCTGCTACAATGTTCAAGGGACACAGTCCCAGCCAACTCACCCGCCGCTTGTGCATGACGCCTGTGGCGTGTCCCAGCAGTGTGTCCCGACTCGTGCAGTTCACATAGCAGCTGCTTAGCTAGCTAGCATGATGTAAGAGGGACACAGTCGCACCCAACTCACCCGCCGCTTGTGCTTGACGCCCGTGGCGTGTCCCAGCAGTGTGTCCCGGCTCGTGCAGTTCACGTTGCAGCAGCTGCACCTCCAGGGGGCCCTCTCACTCAGAAACTGCAGCCCTATGACCTCCTGCTCCCCTGCTGCTGCTGCTGCCGGTGCTGCTGCTGGCGCCTGGCCTCCCTCGGTGTAGAAGCCCTTTGCTGCATAGCCGCCAGGCTTAGTGGCACCTAGCGCGTACTTTTCGTGCTCGCTGACACATGTGCTGTGGCCCTGCAGCACGAGACAGTGGTGTGTGTTTGTGTGTGTGTGTGGGGGGGGCGGGGGGGAAGGGGCCAAGGAAGTCAGCAACACGTGGGGTGAAAGCAGTCACTATGACGCTAGCAAAACCTGGCAGTGCTGCCAGAGGTTCACACCTTGACGCTGCTGCTGTGTTTAGTATGTTCTAGTTGCAGTGTCTTCGCAGCTCAAGCTCTAGAAGGCTTGCATGCGGCTGTAGCATCCGCCGTTTGCGCAGAAGCGTTGTGACAGGCAGCCTCAAAGAAGCGTTGACAGTTGCAGCAGCACATGCCCTGGTGTCACTGCTGCTGCCAGTCCCACTGCTTTGACTATGAGTGTTGCTGCTGCTGTTGCTGCTGCTGCTGCTGCTGGTCCTACCTGTGCGCTTTGGCGGTCAAAGGTGCGGCTGCAATCCACACACGTGAACGCATGGCCGCCGCATATGCGGAAGTGATTCACCAGCTTGGGCTGCAGCAGCAGCAGCAGCAGAAACCATACAGAGTTATGCTTGCGGCAGCTGAAGGAGATTCATAGGAAGGCGTGAAGATTGAAGTGGTTGCTGCTGTTGATCCTGTCTGTGCTGCTGCTGCTGCTGCTGCTGCTGCTGCTGCTGCTGCAAGCAGGCCGTGTCATGTTGGCAAGCTGGCAGCAGTTGCTGCTGCTAGCGCGTGCTGAGGCGTAGGCAGCTACCTTCTTGATTGTATCGCAGCACCCATCGCAGTAAAACCAGACCATCTTGCACAGCTACGGCTGGCCAAAAGCGAGCAGCAAAGGCTGCAGCTGCTGGAGGCCTGGGCAGTGAGTTCCTGTGTGTGCGTACGGCAGGCAGCGACCTTGTGCAAACGTAAACGACGTGATACACTCGCGTAGCATTACATTGATGTGCTAGGAAGCAGCCGCAATCGCTTGGACCGCGAAACTGCCGCGATAACATAACATCTTCAGATGGCGATTACTGTCGATGAAATTGCAGCGTACGGCCTTTGTACGGGCTGCAGGACTGGTACATCACCTATCAACAACGTTGACGGGTCACAGACGGCTGATGCACGCCAACGTAGGAGTCTGGTCCACCAAATGGCCAGGTCTGTGCGGCCAAGGGTCTTCCCGTCTATAGGAAACGGCGAACATCTAATCAAGACACACTCGTTTGATTCTGGAATCTTCAAAGTATGTTGTTTGTTTGTTGGGCAGCATGCAGCTTGATTCTGCACGGGACACGATGTCCATGAGACGCGCCCTGCAGATCAGCTCATGTAAAAGTAATAGCAGCACCCAAGCAGCAAGGCATGCAGTGACACCCTTCCCCTGCATGCCAGGCTGCTCACTCACGCAAGGCTGCGCACGCAAGCAAGGCTGGCCTGACCCACTCATCATCATCATCATCATCATCATCATCATCATCATCATCATCATCATCATCATCATCATCATCATCATCATCATCATCATCATCATCATCAT